>VUYV01000014.1:2691155-2752407 GCA_008711295.1 Anarhynchus alexandrinus
AAAAAAAAAAAAAAAAGAAAGAAGAACAAGAAGAATGCCTTTTTGGAACTGGAACAGACTTTGAGCAGTAGCTGTGTTCATTTAGTGCAGAATTTAATTGTAATTGCTTGATCCTTCATAAGCAATGCAGAATCAACATCAGACGTGGGAGACACATCTACATACTTTTACATTTCACAAATCAGCAACAGGTTAGGGTCAATAAAACTGCTTAACTAAAACAGAACATAGAGAGGTTTGAGGCACCACATTGAAATTGTGACTTCAAAACCTTACATTCATTGGCTGCCTGACGTCAGTGTCATTTAAAAATAATTGACTTCCCTGTTTGCTCTGAAGCTTTTCCAGGGCATGCGATATTCTGTTCTGGGCCATTCTCAGAC
The DNA here is from genome assembly GCA_008711295.1 of Anarhynchus alexandrinus. Taxonomy (NCBI): domain Eukaryota; kingdom Metazoa; phylum Chordata; class Aves; order Charadriiformes; family Charadriidae; genus Anarhynchus; species Anarhynchus alexandrinus. The sequence continues at coordinate 2,691,539 of VUYV01000014.1, forward strand.
AGGCTAACTAGGCAGGTAATGCCACCTGAATTAGGCACTCTGGGGATCCTGAAGATAAGTGTGGTGGCTTGCTTGTAGCTGAGACCTGGGAAGTGCGCTCAGACCCACATAATTTAATAGGCTGAGAGAGTTGGGTTTTTTTAGCCTGGAGAACAGAAGGCTCTGGGGACACCTTGTTGCCACCTTTCAATATATAAAGGGGGCTTATAAGAAAGATGGAGAAAGACTGTTTACTGGGGCCTGTAATGACAGGACAAAGGGCAATGTTTTTAAACTGAAAGAGGGTAGATTTAGACTGGATATAAAGAAGAAATTTTTTACAGAGCGAGCGGTGAGACACTGGAACATGTAGCCTGGAAAAGTTGTGGATGCCCCATTGCTGGAAGTGTTTAAAGTCAGGTTGGACAGGGCTTTGAGCAACCTGATCCAGTAAAAGATGTTTCTGCCTATGGCAGGGGGGTTGGACTAGATGATCTCTGAAGGTCTCTTCCAAACCAAACCATTCTATGAATACACTCCATTAAAACAGGGAACCTTTCAGAAGTAGAAGAATTTTTTTTCACATCTGCTTTCATCTTGGGCATTTAATCCTCTCACTTCTGAGGAAATACACCACACCTATAGGGTCCCAGGCTAGGTGTTATGGACTCCAGCTGCAAAAGACAGAGATAAGAATAAAAGGAAACTGTACAGAGCAAGACGGTTTCTGGCCTTTGTTTTTGCCCCACAAAAGTTTTATGTCTATTTTTCATTAAATGGTAGAACAAGGAATAATTCTATATAACATCATTATGATCTCATCATTGTCAGTTTTACAAAAAGCTTGAACCTTTGAAAGAACAGCTGAATGCCCCTAATGGTCTGCGGATCCTAACTGGATTGGAACAGCCACAGTTTTCAGCTGTGACACCGAGAGCCTAAACTCCATATAGTGACATCATTTGAGTTTCAGTATTGTGAGTTAGATACCTCCGCAATGTTTATGTTTTCTTTGATTCAGTGCCCTCAGATATTTAAGCTGTCATATGGTTTCTGTAATAAATATCTAATCTTGGGTTTATATTCTACTTTGCGGGCTAGATGCCTGAAATCTAGGCAGATTTTGCATTGCCTGGGCCTGTGAGCACCTCGGCCACTTTCTGGATCTTCCTGTGGGTAACGAGGTCCTTTGGAGCACTTGCAAATTTCTCAGCACTTTTGCTGGAACTGCAGTGCCTTTTGTCCTCCTGACATCTCTGGAGTTCTTTGAGATTTACCATGTAATTCTTGAAAGATGAATCTGGACCTCAGTCTCCAGAATAGAACATGGCTAAAGATTAGAAATATGCTTAAATCATAAAGCCTCCAAAAGCTGGAATCTAGGGACTTCATTCAGTTCCATCTTTGATGCTGAAGTAGAAGCCAGCAGCAGCAGGGCTTGTATTCCAGATCTCAGACTGAGAATGTGGTCTTGGCACTTAGACCAATGCCATTTGTAGATACATAAACAAAGACAATATTGATAGTGAAATAATTATGAATACATAAACCTAGGACACTAGGAAGCCATGTTTATAGGCATTTTTCAGTTTATAACCACACTTTTAAGAATTTCCTGTCTTTTGTTTTAGCCAGACACACGGGACTATTTTAATGCAGTTTTATTTGTGTGTTCTGTTTCCTTCGCATTTTTGTTTGAGCAGAAGAGGATGGGAATAAAAAAGCAGTCTCCAAGAAAGGTTTACAAAGTTTATGATGCTAGGCTGTGGCAATTCCCCTCTGTGCACTTAAGACAATCATAAAAATGCATACACCGTATTTTGAAATGTTATTATGACTTATTATGTAAACAGATGATGATAAAACATTGTGAGTCATTATTCAAACACAATACATCATAATTGTTTCTTTGGAGACACTATGCATTTCTGTCATGGGCTTTATTTACAGGATTCATTGTAAAAACTTCACAAGGGTATTTACTGTGTCTTCCCATCACAACATTTCAAAAATAATGATCTCAGTCTCTGACCATGTAAACTCGGAAACAAAAGAAGAGTCCTATTGTCTTCTTGTGTAAACAAGGCTTGTTTACAAGGTTAGGCCTTCACCAGTAAACCTTGTTTGTAATATGCATTACGATTACACAGATTTACATTATGATCACAATCAATGCTGGTTCCAAAACATTTAAATCTCACAAAATAATTTATTTGATGTAAAACCTTAAGAACCACTACCTTTACCACTTTGTTCTCGTATTCTGGGTAGGTGTCCTGGTTTCAGCTGGGGTGGAGTTAACTTTCTTGCTAGTGGCTGGTGTAGGGCTATGTTTTGGGTTCAGGATGAGAACAGTGTTGGTAATGCACTGATGGTTTTGGTTGTTTCTAAGCAGTCAAGGTCTTTTCTGCTCCTCACACCACCCTGCCAGTGAGTAGGCTGGGAGCACACAAAAAGCTGGGAGGAGACACAGCCAGGACAGCTGATCCCAACTGACCAAAGGGTTATTCCATGCCATGTGACATCATGATCAGTATATAAAGCCGGGGAAGAAGAAGGAAGGGGGAGACCTTCAGAGTGATGGTGTTTACCTTCCCAAGTAACGAGTGATGGAACCCTGCTTTCCTGGGAATGGCTGAACACCTGCCTGCCAATAGGACGCAGTGAATGAATTCCTTGCTTTGCTTTGCTTGTGTGTGTGGCTTTTGCTTTACCTATCAAACTGTCTTTATTTCAACCCACAATTTTTTTCTCACTTTTACTCTTCCAATTCTCTCCCCCATCCCAATTGAGGGGAGCGAGCAAACAGCTGCATGGTCCTAGTTGCTGGGTGGGGTTAAACCACAACAGTAGGGAATAAGTTTACAGGTATCTTCTCTTGGGATTTTATTCTCTCCTCCCTGCAGTTACGGAATCCATAAGGGGCCCCTGTAAGGGAAGAAAAGGCTCTTGTGTGGGTCCCAAGGGACTCCACTAGCTTATGTCCCAGATTCAGAGTCTGTGACTCATGAGTAGGATTCATTGCCACTGACTGAACCCAAAATTTAGGTGTATGCCTCTAGCGTATCTGTATGTGGATTAGTTCCCATTGTAGTCAAAGGAGATCCAGGGTTCAGATGGACTGTTGAAACACAAGACCATTTGAAATGTCTTAGGATACAGCCTCCAGCTGCCACACCAGGAAATCTCAGTTAGAGGGAGTCCTGTATTCCTTCTGTCAGCTTTATGTGTGCTTCAAATGGCACTAGAAATGAAAGTTTAGACAACAGTATTGACTCAATACTTAACAAGAGTGTAGAGAAATGCTTGGTTTGCCATCGAGTAGGCATCTGTGTGTGGCCAGTAGAATTCTGGAGAAAGATAAGACAGGAGATATATGTTCAGTCACCTCAGCAAATGCAGGGATTGGGACAACGCTGGCTCACTAAGACAATTTTGGTTAAAGACATAAATCTTGGACACTTGTAGACATCTCAGATGTCTAGGTAAGATGCATAGGATTTTGCTGGAGTCTTCCTGATCTTCAAGATTCCTCCCTAGTTTCTATCTGATCCCCTCAATGTTTAATTTTCTGTCATTAAATTTCTCCAACAGCGAGCTTGTAGCCATGCACAGAACTGCCCATGTCTGCAGCCATTTGGAAGAGAGGATTGTGGTACTTCAACATTTTTCCACTAGCTTTGCAATGAGATGGTCTCCTCTGCGCTGAGAGGACTCTCCAAATCTCAAGGTTTCAGCTGCTATCAGTGTCTCACTGAATAATTAAATCTGCACAGGGAAACAAAGGGCATATTCTCTCAGAAACAGACTCACTGATACAGTGGTTAGAGACCAAAGTCTCTGTCTTTGCTCAGAAAAAAAATGGTGGATCCTTACAAAATGGAATAGCTCTAGCAGGAGGATGTGCTGCCATTGGTGACCTTTTGTGCCAGATGGTTTAAGGTATATTATTAGCATACAGGGAGGGAATTGAAACTCCTTTGTCAAAAGAGGGCACTGAACCCTAATTTTCTACAGAATGGGTAACTTTTCTGTTCACTAAGAGGGGGAAAAGGAAAGGAAAATCTCACAGGTCCATTTCTGCTTTCTTGAAGGAAAGGTTAAACTCCCAAGGATAAATGTGCTCTTAAATCTCGTCTGTGTGCCCAGCTCATGGGTTCTGATGGAAACTTACGTACTGAAACAGGACCTGGGAACATATCTTTGGTTCGATTTGCAATTCTTAGCTTACTTTCTGGACAGAAATCATAAAGTCAGAGAAGAGCAGAGTTAGTGGCATTTCTCTGCCTTTTCTAGATTTCACCTCATTGGCACTTGTGCCAGTGCTAATTTTGTGGGCCCAGAGAGAATGGGCCTGCTTCAAGCACGAGTGACACAAATACACTAAGTAACTTCTTGACTAGGGCTGTCCAGTACCACCTCAAGTGAGGCACCACGCTGAGGTAGTGAGCCAGTGGCCATGTGGAAATGTCAGTGCAGTATTATCTAACAGGCCTTCGTGGTGTTTGTAGAAGAGAAATTAGTTAGAACATTATTTTTTTTTCCAGAAAATGCCTTAGCAGAAATTGATGGATTCATAAGTATTTGAGACTCACCTATTGCTTTTCCCAAATTTTTCCATTTCTCTATATAATTTATAAATACCTTTAAAACGATTTGTACTGAAAATATCTCCATGTGGTTATCTTTATTAATGCAACTCTCAGTGATGTGATCTTGTGAACATTGTTGAGTTTGCCATTAATTCTGCACTTCTGAAAGAAAAATCAGTATTTCTTCCTACAGCAGAGGATGGTTCCAATTTGTATAGTTTAGGAATAGGAAAAATATCATCCAGTGCGCTGTAAAGACAGGGAATCAATAACAAATCCATGTTAGTATCGTAAGAGATAACAAAGAAAATGCAAGGAAGGGATTCTGGGGTTCAAAAGGACAGATTTGTATTTACACCACACCAAATTGAAATTAGTTTAGAGCACCTGGCTATCTGTTGAATTTAAATTGCAAAGAGTTTCTCATATTTTAACACAGGATGAAGGAGAAAATAAGCTTCATTTTATATGCATGTGTGCACGCACACAGACGCACAAAAGGACACAAACCATTTCAGAAATGATAGTTTCCTCTCAGTCCAATTAGGTGAACTGAATGTGGCTATGTGGTAGTTCTCAGGGCTCTAATTGCACATAAAAACTTCCAAATCATAACACATGTGGTATTTCCATCCAAAACAAAAGGAGAATTATTAAAATGTGGTGGGATTTCATGTAATATTGGCAGACAGCTTACATGGCAATAATTTAACACTTGCACCATGAAATTAAAATTTACATTCACTTGGTGCAATTCTTCAGACCAACAGCAGACAGTTGTATTTTTTTTAATGAGAGCAGGGAGATTTAATTACTTCAGTTTAACTAGAAAAGCCTTTCCATACCTTGATGACAAAGGCAATAATGCTGGCACAAGTTTGCAGATACTTTGTGAGCCTACTTTCCATACCCTCCAGAGCTCTGCTTTAAGGCATCCAGCTTTCTGAAGGCCATGAACCATCATATAGATTCTTCCACAGATTCCAGGCAATGTGTGCAAATTCCAGCTGCCCATAAATCATTTTTTTTTGAAAGGCAAGTACTCTGCCTGCTATAAACATTTGAAGCAAGTTGCCAAAATCTTCAGCATTGTGTCTTTCTGCACAGCATATATACAAATTATACTATTTCTTCTCACAGATTCTTCACTTTTGCAACTATTCCTTCTGTATTGTGTTACTGTCTATAAAATGAATGCTAAAGAAGTGAGCCGTAACTCACCAGACACAAACTACAAAAATACATTTGATTTATGTTGTCATGAGGTCTGGTAGGACAGAATTACCAAGTTTTCATCCAGAAACATATTTTTTTCCTGACAGTTGAGAGAAACTTGCAGCTAGAATGCTATCCTGAGGCTACATATAAGTCTAACAAGGTATATATAGGTAATTAAAATAAGCAGTTTCTACACTTGGTCAGACCAGGCTGTAAATGGGATAGATGGAAGTCCTCTTTTATGTCTTGGCAGAGTGTTTTGATGAGGGTTGCTCCATGGAAGTTGGTAGGAGATGAACAGAGAATGAGGCTTAGACAGGTAACAAATGTGTAGTGGAGACAAGGAAGACTGCAAATGTAGGAGAACTGTAATTAAGACAAAATGGGAGACTAATTCTAGGCTAATATTATATCATACATGTGCCTTTGCTTAATTAATTAGGGAGCTTTTAAAATATTTTTCCCTGGATTTGGACCTTTGTTTCCTTTAAGAAAGAATAAGCAGTAGATGTGTCTTGATTTCATTATCTCGGTATTATAGGGGCGCATTATCACAGCCCAAGAATGCATCTTCCCTTTACTCTCTGCATGATGCCTCTGAAACAGTAGATCTAGAGTTCAGTGCATTGGAACTTATCCACATCTCTTTATGCATTATAATCCTCCACTGATCTGAATTTAAGGGCTAGACACAACTCTCAGGGGTTGGAGGGAGGGGGGGAGAAGGAGAAATCCTCCTACAACCAACCTTTTTGTATTTACACTTGAAATGGAAAATACAGATGTTGCAGAAGTGCACATCTGGGACATTGTTTCCATATTTTTGACAGAGACTAATTTTCACTGCTTTTCAGCTAAGTGGCTTAAAATCAACTTCTTCCCCCTGCCTGAAACTCTGAGAGTTTTTGAAATAAAATCATGTGAATACATTTGCTGATCTTGCAGACTCTGCTGTTGTACTTATTTCCTTTCTCTTCTCCCCAGAAGCTTTGCAGGATTCATGTCTGGGTTATAGGGTTTAGGCTATTTTCTTCTTTCACCACTGTTCCAATGCTCCATTTGCAAAGTGTTTAGATTATAGCAGACGCGAACTTCCTCTGTCTCAGAGCCAGCCATGAATCAGGCTGAGAGCTGGGACCACTGGCTGTCAGAGGACCTTGAAAAGCTGCAGCTTTAAAATAACAAGTGTTTGACAGCTCGGTTTACAAAACAGCAGATTGTGGCTATATTGTACTATGGAGCTACATATGACATAATAACTAGGGACTTAAAGTTATTTAGTCCTTTTCCTCTCGCCATAATTTCCAATAAATAAATCTCTCTGGGACAGGAGGTCTGGTGAGTTGTACAATGCTTGCATTTTCCTCACCACAGCTTGTCCCCTCTCCTCTCTATTTTACACGTTAAAAAAACCCTCAGTGCCTGGTAATCACAGTTCTATAACATTTCCTGTTGAAAGAGACAGACTAATGTAAAGATAAATACATACACTTTTGGTTTTTTTATTAGTCAAGGTATTCATTATAAGTCTTCCTATCAAAATCTCTTTAGAAACTTCTTAATGGACAGAGCTTAATATTGTGTAGTTGGAGTGGAACACAAGCAATTATTTTTAAGGTTTTAAATGGTGCTTTTGAAAAAGAGCTATGCTCACAGGATTCCTGTGAGTTTTATTTTTCAAAATCAGTGGTCAGAGGTTGCATAAATGTGGATTCATGTGCACTGAAAAAAACTGAAGTGAATAAAATGTGACTACTGGAATGTTCTTCTTTCTCCAGACATAAAATATGATGGAATGAATGAAAGAACGACTTTACATTAACACATTTGCTAAAAGAGAACTAGCTATTTTTGCTGCATTCCCTTTTCAATAAAAAAATGGTAAGAAATGCCAACATTTTCTTGATCTAATTTTCCCTTTACTAATATTTAGGCTTTCAAAGAAACCCAAGGGATATGCTTGCTCAGTTTCCATTAGACATTCAAATCCCTTTGCTTTTGAAATCCCATGTCTAATTTCTCCTTTTTTTTTTTTTTTNATGTTAAAGTTTTAGGATATATTTTACAGGTAACTCTGCAAGACTCTAGTCCTGAAAATATTTATACTTGAACATTCTTTTTCTTCATCTGCTTCTTTGGAAATCAAGACACCGGGTACGATAGACTACATCCACAAGTTTTATTGCATAATACAGGCATGGATTAATTTTAGCTTCAGCTATCTTCAGTTGAGTTCATCATCTTAGGCTCCGTCTGTAGTCTATGAAGAGAAACAGGCCTTATTAGGGCATGGTTTCTCTGACCTATTTTAAGTGTGTACTTTAGGATGACATGAATCACAACCTGAACTCCACTGTCTACACTGAATAGATCTCCATTGACTGTCAAGGGAACCCAGGATGATTAATTGTGTTGACATCTACACTGAGCCAGATTACTTCTACTCTTAAAGCTGAAGTGTCCTTAAAGTCTTTGAGAAGCTTCAGCCTTGAGCTGAGCATTTTCAGCTTTTCGTTGCCACCAGTATCAAAATGAAAGGCACCTAGAGGTATTAGTTGATCCTTTCTGAACAACCACAGTGAAGCATGTGGTTTAGGCCCTATCTCTTAGCATTTGTGGGGTTGACACAGAGCAAGAAAACATATCTTGGCATTCTGATGCCCAAATGGATGGATTTATTGGCCATCTACAAGGATAGTAGTACAGATGTGGCTTTCAAATTTGATAAATGGAGAAAATAACCTCATTATGTGAAGGCAAGGAGCTAATTTGACTTGGGTTTCTGACTCTACAAAATTACCCCAACCTTAAAATCTTATCTGAGGATAGGAGCCAAATTATGTTTCAAGGATAAGACTGAGGTGCCCTTTCTTTGACACTTTCAGCTTCAGGTAATACTTGATTAACTTGATGGCTTCTGTACATCTATTAAAAAGCGCCCCAAAGTATTGCTACTATTATAGGCTTATAGAGTAAGTCTGACTAACTAATTTGGAGCAGCTATTTTTACAAGTTATCTGGATGTTCAAGAAATGCAGTACTTAATAAGCTCTTGCAGTTTTATAGCCGTATCCTTAAATGTATTTAAGCATCCAGCTTCCACGAAAATAGCTGACGTGATTTAGTGGACTAAATACTTTTGCAGATCTAACCCCTGGACTCTCCTCCTGGCTAAATTCACTGGGATTTTTGTAGTCAGTACCTCTGAAGTGATTTTAAGTGCTTGTGTATTAGATGCAAGTACTTGAATTTTAAGTATTGGGCATAATCTGTCTATATCTGAGTTTGCTTACCTGCATAAAGAAATGTATAACATTACCTGTATTTTTGAAGTCCAGTAGGGGTTATGATATACTCTGAAATGTTAATAGTAGATTATCTGCTTGATAACATTGATACAACAGTAAAAAGCAACATCAAAACCAAAAGAAAACAAAATTGTTCCTAATACTTCATTTTTTGCTTTTCTTGCTTAGAATAAAATTATTTTTATACTACATTTTAAAGGTTCTTTAAATAAAATTTTGAAAGAATAATTTTTATCAAGTCCACTCAATAGTTTATGTCTTTTGCTATCTCTGTCCAAGACCTGCATTCTTTTCTTTATAATGTTCGTAATTGATTAACTCATTGTTATGAGTTAATTTTTGTTTCCCTAGCTTTACATTTGGGAATGTGGTTTTAAAAATAATTCTTCCTATCCGTTTGAAGAGAAACAACCTATAAATATACCTATGCACTCACAGGGTTTTAGTACTTGACAGTTTTATTAAAAACAACAAGTACACACAGTCTTAGCATTGTTTCTAAGATGTTACTTACCCTTGTCTGTGAAATATCAGCAAAGCAAAATGAGACATTGGGGTTTCAATTTGCCAAATGTGAGAGGTTATAAAAACATTTTTTCCTGTACAAAATATTTATGAAGAAAATGTACTGCAAGAATAAGAAGTCAGAAAAACTAGCACATTTAGAAAAAAACTGCAATAGAAGTTCATTTCTTGTGAACATTCAAGGTCATTCTATTCCCAGTTTTTTCCCAACATTTACCAGAAGAAATGATTGCTGCGTCTCACATTTTTTTTTACAGCTTTTACACACCTTTCATATTGCCAGATTTGACTTGGAAATGAAGAGCAATACAATTATTAGAATTTATTTAGTTGACCTTTTTCTTGACTAACTTTGGTCATCTAACAATAAGGTTTCTAGTTCAAACTAGTCAGCGAGCTCTTCTTGTTATTGGAGACAGGTGGCTTGAGAAGAGCAGTGCAGCTTCTGGGTCTTTGATACCTCCATAAAGCCTGGATCACCCAGCTTCTGAGTCACTCAGCCTAGGTCAGAAGAGCCCAACCAGTTGCTGACAAGTGAAAGTAAATACAATAATTCCCAGAAAACAAAACCTCAATCAAATTAGTTATTTCCCTGAATGAATCTTCTGCTGGGGAATTAAACACTGAACCTAACGGACGTTGGATGCTTTCTCCCTAACACTTACATGGCCAATCCTTCCACAGTGGCCGCCTTCCTGAACTAATGCTAAATAGCCTACTGGCTTTGTTCTTCTGAATTACTTTTTAGTTGTGCCTGTTGTTTTTTTGTCTATCAACTTTTATTTGTAGAAAGAAAGAAACAAGTCTCAAACCCATGAATTAGGAAGAGGAGAGTCATCCTTAATCTTATTTTGGCAGTAAGAATAAACTATGGTGGGCATTAAAAATATTTTTTTTAAAAATCAAGGTAGTATAAAGTCCTTTCCCTTTAAGTGGTTCATAGGAGCAGCTGCACTGAGACGAAAAAAAAAAAGCTAAACCAAAAACAAAACCCCAAGACTCTGGGAAGAGAGAAATCAGGAGAAAAATAAGGCAAAAATAAACAATTTGTTAACTTTCCCTTCAGTGAAACAGCTTTGAAAGGGGGAGGAGATGGGGTAGATTTCTGCTAAATTCATTAACCTTGAGAATGGCCATAGAAGTCAGAGGATAGGTTACCCGGGACGTTGAACTAGGCCTCAAATCTTTCCCAGGGTAAAGCTTTTCCAGCATTTGCAGCATGATGTCAATGCAAAGCTTTTCCCAAACTTCCTGGAACAGTTACAGGCAAATCACTGGAGACACAAAAAATATCTGGGGCCTCAGCCAACAGCATTCCTCTATGAATACTGGTATCTCAATTTGCTCTTTATTTTTCTTAATTGGCATTATGCAATTTCAAAGATTTACAGCCAGCTAGACTAGGAAAAATAAAATAAAGCGAGGCCAGAGCTGAAAGTGACAGCAAACCTTTTACCACACACTGGACATAATTATCTACTGCAAACTCAACTAGTTTACAACGAAATCTCCCCTTTAATTTTCTGTGATGTTGCAAAAAGTCATCAGCCTCCCAGATTATATCTTATCTGTGGCTTGTATAATGAATGTTTTAATCCACTGGAGCAACAGAATAAACCATAATTACATATATTTTAGACTGAGGGTATGTTTCCTTAAAAATGTATCCTATTTTAGCATGAAAATCTCAGCTTCTTAAAACAAACAATCCATAGACTACATGATCATTACTCTATATTTTGTGTATGTTGTCAAACCTTCCAATAGCACTTTAAAGAAGTACCTCAAAGTACTGCTGTTGTGAAACCTATTGTAGATAATCTATGTAATCATGAACATCTGACTCTGAAAGGGAAGGTTATAAAAGGCACAGAGGGCAGTTAAGCATGTAATTGTCTTTGGGAGATAATGGGAATTGGGCATGTAACTCCCATCTGTACCTCAGAAAATCTCCCCTAAAGAGAACCGAGAGCCTGTGGTTATGTAGGATACACCAAGCGAACAGCAGAGCCTTCTTTGGACAGCTTTTACCTTGAAAGCAACAGCAGCTTCTTAACAAGTTTCACACAAATGAAGTGGGCAAAGGTGTGTACATATTGTTCTCATGGGACCAATTCCTTAACTATTTTCCTGCGCTTGGTGTTCCTGATATTATCAGTCATAAGAAGCGGTTGATGTTAGCAGAGTCTGGGAACTTTCCTTCAGCTCCTTACACATGAAAATATTTATCGTTCTGGGTGTAGTCAGCCCCCTGCTTCAGCTGGTAGTTTAGTTTTGGAATATAATGTTTCCAGCAGTTACAGCTACAACTAGACCTGGGTCTGATCTCTTAGCTGTCTTCCCCTGGTGTGTTTATCAGCCACACTGGAGGGGGACTGTACAGTTGGCCCTAGTGTGGTCACTCTTGGGCTGTCACTTCCAAGGGACTGAATTTCTTTCTCGTCCCTAAGCAACCTTCAGCTAATGGTATACTATCAACAGTGGGTTCGTTCTTTTTGCTTGGAAAAATATTCCAGCCTTAGGTTCTCTGCACTTCTCTACAAGAGGATGCTTCTAAAGCCTGAAGATTTTCCCAACTAAACTGAAATCCAGCTCAGTGTTGTTCTTGGGTTTGTTTGTTTTTTTTTTGTTTTGTTTTGTTTTTTACATTGTTTTTGTTTGTTTTGTTTTTTATGATGATCTTCTAACCTCCAGGACTATGCCACCACCTGCATGCAGGTGTTCTAAAATATCTAAATGTTAAGCATTTAGAAAGATGGCCTTACTTTGATCTCAAAATGGCAATTTTTACATAAACAATAGCAGTATTCTGGTGAAAGATGCCAGATGAAAGGATTTTATAGCATACTGGCAGTTTTTTGTTTTGTTTATTTTAGTGCTACAGAACTGTCATACAGTCTCAAACATGGAGCAGTAATCCACTGTATAAGGTACTCTGTGTATGCAAAACAAAAAGCAGGTCTTGATAAACTTAGCAGAGCTTACTGAAATCCTAAATAAAAGAAAATGTCTTGTAGGGACAACTTCTGCCCTCATTTAGAAACAGTGAATTCATTGTGATCGGTTACCAAATTTGGCCTTAGAAACAGTCCATGTGTTTTGTCTGTATACATCTGGTTTATGTATTTTAACTGTGTTTACTTGACAATAAAGGCAGAGAAGTCTTCCTCTTGAACTCAGTGGAAGTGTTGGCTCTGACCTCTTTTAGAAAAGAAACAGACCAAAAAAGGTGATTGCTTTCTGTCTTGAATTCTGTTATTATTTCTAACTCAAATTGTGATTCTTAACTGCCCTGGGTATAATTGGACTGCATACACAATTATTTTTTTGGAGGGAGAAAGCTCACAAGGTCCACAAATCAATTAGACTCCTGTGAATGCTGAGGGAAATGTAAATCTAGGGAAGTCAATACGGTCTGCCACTCATTGTTCATTTTTTTAAGACTTGATCGCCTCCAAACCTTCTCAAATGCATATCACACTAGGAAATTGGGATGTGAAATTAAAATAGAAGGAAGTGACAGGACAAAAAAAGGAAACTGTGGCAAAAAGCAGCAATATGTTTAAAAATTGTAAGAATATGAGCAGGGGACTGTAAATGAGAATGAGGGAAAGAGTTGAAAGATGTGCAAAAGAACTCAGCTATTGTTTTAAAACTCACATTTTTTCAGTCTTTCCAAATCTACATACTTACTGAAGGGAAACCCCCAGACAGAGGACAAACAATGAATATCGTTGATGAAAAAAATCAGGGATGGATGGGAACTGGACCTGCTGTGGGATTGCTTCACTGCCCTCAGTCCGACTTTTCCAGTCTGCAGCAGCTGGATGTGAGCCTTTCTCTTCACCAAGATTGCTGCTAACAGCTGGAGGGACACCCTTCCCCCTTCCTCTCCTTTCGCCAACTGAAGAGTCAGTTTTAAATTTGTTAAATGTGAGTGAGAGAAGGAAAAAAAAGATTTTCATTATTTCTAGGCTGACATACAGACGACTAAACTGGGAGTCTTTTTTGTTTCTAGCAGAAAAACACAGTGACCAATAAATGGTCAAAATTAGAAGTTTTGCTTCAGGTGCCTCCCCCAGTGCAGAGCTTTGCAGATGCACCAGACTCTGAAACAGTACATTAGAAATATGGCGAAAGGGTAGGGTTTTGCAGAAAACCAGTTAGAGAACAAAATGATCATTACTGATATCAAACAAATATATGATACGGTGGGGTTTCTGAAGGCTGAGAGAAGCGTAATCTGCTGGTTCCTTCAGCTGAGGATTAGTCATGGCAAATACCCCATCATGGAATGCAGAGGGGAGAATAAAAAAAGTTGTGCTTTAACTCACTGCTTGTGATCACACCTGGAGTACTGCGTCCAGCTCTGGGGCCCCCAATATAAGAGGGACATGGACTTGTTGAAGCGAGTCCAGAGGAGGGCCACAAAGATGATCAGAGAGCTGGAGCACCTTTCCTATCAAGACAGGCTGAGAGAGTTGGGGCTGTTCAGTCTGGAGAAGAGAAGGCTCTGCGCAGACCTTAAAGCAGCCTTCCAGTACCTAAAGGGGGCCTACAGGAAAGGTGGGGAAGGACTTTTTATCAGGGAGTGTAGTGATGGATGAGGAGTAATGGTTTTAAACTGAAGGATGGGAGATTTAGATTAGATATTAGGAAGAATTTCTTTACTGTGAAAGTGGAGAGACACTGGAATAGGCTGCCCAGGGAAGCTGTGGATGCCCCATCACTGGAGGTGTTCAAGGCCAGGCTGGATGGGGCTTTGAGCAACCATGTCTAGTGGGATGTGTCCCTGTCCATGGCAGGGGGCTTGGAAGTAGATGATCTTTAAGGTCCCTTCCAACTCTAACCATTCTATGATTAACACCATAAATTCTGGTGCCTGCTGGACACATCTAGATTCATGGGTGAGTGATTCATAAAAAAATAAAAACTCACTGAATTATTTTTTCCTTTTTTTTTCTTTCAATGACTAATCTATATGCTTAACACAATGTTCTGGGTAAACATTCAAGTTTTTCTTTAATTAATTTATAAGTTTATTTGTTTTCAAGTTCCAAACCAATTTGTAGATAGATTTGAGCTCCTATGAAGCCATTAGAAAGCACATGACATTCAAAATTCAAATTGGTGAATTAAGCATCAACATCAGAGCATAGCACATACTTTTTTAACGATGACATGGATGACATGCATTATTACTGTGATTACAGTTACTATGAGATATTAGTAATTACACAGACACACCTCCTTCTGTGACTGTTCTATAAAATCCATTTAGAAATTCAGTTTTGGCACATGCATGTTGCTTGTTACAACAGTCCTACGTTCACATTCTGAAGTCAGAAAGAAAACTTGGTGCCATCTAGCCTATTCATTTGTATAATATTGCACATAGGCTCTTTATCACTAATATTTCTCTAAGGTGTAGTTCCTGTGCGGCTGTAGTATATCTTTTAGAAAGACATGCTGCCTTAATGTGAAGACAATCAGAAGAGCAAAAGAATTACAGGCACTACCTTGCCTTTGAGAGGCTTCACTTCAGATTTACAATCACCCACTTGGTAACGCCAGGGCACCCTCTTGCTTGGCATGTTCAGATACAAAATGACCCGAGAAGCAGGCATATTCTTTGGGAACAAACCTTCTAATGACACCTGTGATCTCAGTCAGGATTTAAAATAAGAGCTGCACAGGGCTAAAGCCAGTACAGAAACCCACAAGCCAAGGAGGCCTACACTTAAATCACTTAAAAAAGTGAGTAATCCTCCCTAGTGAGTAAGGTTCCTGAACGAGCACAGGCAAGAGACGCCAGGCTGAGCAGAGGGTTTTTGCAGAGTGTACTTTTCCTTTAGGACTTCTGGTACATTTTGCACTATTTTCTTTATTATCTTCAAGTTCTTTTTTTCCTTTTTCTGTTAACACAAAACATTTCATATCTCTCCTTAAGAGAGTTCCTTCTTTTGTTATTACTTCAACTTACAAATATGAAATGAATGTTGCCCAAATCCTTGTATGTACTGAGTTACATTGAACTTCCAGAGGATCTTGGTATGTGTGGGAGGAGATAATTCCATTGTTTGGAGGAGAAAGTATTTTGGTAGCATAAAAGAGTCAGAGTTGATTCTTTGGCATAACTTAAAGCTAGTGTCAGCTGCAGGTCAAGACACATATAAGGTTTTCTTAAATGACACTAATTTTACATTGCTATTTTATCCTTTGTGCTTTTACCACAAACTTAGAGTAGCTTGTAGACATCTCTAACACTGGGATACCTATGCCTTCCTTCTTCTGTGATGTTTTGTTACCTCTGTTAATTTAGGCCTGCATCTGAGTTGTTATCCACCACCAACTTTTTTTACTCACACATTTGTTCATTCTTTAGGTACATTCATGTCTGGACAGTGTAGATATGTTATCTATTTTTCATAAACAAATGTACCCCCCCTCCCTCTGCCTAAAACCAACATGTGAGAAGAAATATCAAAAAGGATGTGGCAAGTTGTCTTGCAGGATGATACCTACCCTGACAAGAAATAAAAACGCATGGAAGTATTTCTGTCACTGCAGACCTCTGAATGAATCTCTTCTCTAGTATGATCTCTGTTCTTAGTTTGCCTTGGTTTTCCTGTATAAAGCTGCATACGCTCTCTCACTTTTGGCATGTAAACATATTTTTATCAAAATTACTTCTCAACATTTTTTCTCAGATATTTGATATTTGACTTAAATAGGATTCTGAAATTATCTAAGCTATATCACATAAGAATCTGTGCCATAAAATACCTTAACATCTATATAGTGTTCTACAATTTCTCTTTAAATCTAGGAGGGGGATACTGGATGCTGTATTTGTTGATGCTCATTCCTTCACTATCTATTCTCTCTCAGTTCTGGAATAAACTTAGTTGGATCCCTTGCTTGCTCCCTTTCATGTCAAAATAGAAAAAGTCAGAGGCGAAACACTGGAAGACATGTCCCTTGTGTGTCAGCTTTGCTCTTATGGGAATCAAGTAACTGCAGAGCTCTACCATAGAGCTATAGGACACTCTCTTCGATAAGCTGGAGCAAAAATACTTGTCAGAGTCCAAGCCCTGAAACAAACTGGACATTCAACAAAAGATGATGATTTTCAAGGTGGAGTCAGGAGTGGAGAGAAAAGATTCAAATTTTGCATCTTTGTTAGATATATTGAAGAAGGTAATGAAGACTAATACTACGTAGATATGTGAATCACTAGTTTCGTTGTACGAAAAATTGCCAGATCCAGGGAATCTAGTTCACTTTGTTGCTGCAACAGTCGTTGTTTTTCAACCAAAAATGTGTGTAATGGAGAATTCAGTGTTATTGCTGGCATTTAGACTGACTGGATTTCTTTTCTGAAAGCCTTTTAGCAAGGTGTGATTATTAGCTTAATCAGTAAGAAAGGATCTAAACATTCAAAAGTCTTTCCAAATAAATAATCTGGTCTTGGTCATCATATTTTTTTATGTGACTTGGAGCAATACCCAGTAGAAGTCCTCATTCAGTCAGCTTGTGTTGAATTACAGTTGAAAAAACTTCTAAGCAGAGCATTCATACTGCTAGTCCCATAAAACACTAAGCATATAATAAATATGATAGAACAAGCAAAGGACTGAAAATCACTGCAATTTTGAATCCTGCTGCCTAAAGTCTTGTTTGTGCACCTGCACTTTGGGAAATACTCAGGTTTATTTTTTAATTTTTCGATGAATACCAAAGCAAAGCTCTGAATTCTTACCTCTTTCCCTTGTCTTATTCAGCCTGACTTGGACTTTCATGTTCTTTTGCACACAAAACTCAGCAAATTTTCGGATATCCATAACCTCATACCTACACCACAGGCAAATACTGACCTTTATTTTAACTGAAAATGGTGTCGAAAATCCTAGTTCCTTATGTTTCTACTGTGTGTCTCACAGGTTTAAAATTATATATATATATGAAATGACAAGTGTTTTTCATCCACCTTTCCCACTGAGGGAGTAACCTCAGAGACTGTATGGCTGTGTTGACAATATTTAAAGCATATTTCCTTCCTAGGGAAATTTGTCTGTAGGCACATTATTATTGAAACCCTTATCCTAATGCTCACACTATCTCATTTGTGTATCAGTCTGCAAGCATGCAAATTATTACCTACACTGTTACTTTGACGGGCTAAGATGATGCTAGTCCTGTCTTTAATATATTTCAAGACCCACTGTAAGTCTTTTGGCAGTTAGAAGTATGTTTGTATTCAGATAAGTTAATGATTAGCAGTAGTGTGGGGATTTCTCCAAGTGACCAGATTCCTCGGCACATTATATACAAGAACAGGCCGTTGTGGAAACCAGTGGAGTACTGCATACAAACAGGTTACTGGCTTCAGATTACCTGAAAACAAAGGAGTTACGAGGTGGGAAGGTACTACCTGAAAGCACTGCTCTCGTCCAGTAATAGTCCTCAGTTGAATCAAGCGCAAGTCTTCTAGAAATCTGTCCTGCTGTCATAGTAAAAGCCAAAATTCATACCCAGGAGTGAAGATCAGCACCAAAAAGTCTACTTTTACCCCTCTAGCTGTTCCTTGAGACACCATTCTCAGCAGTGTTGCTACATAGTTCCGAAGAGGGAGATGCCGATTTACCTCAGCCTTTATCAGGTTTATATTTACTTTTACAAAGGACTTTTTTTTCCTTTTTTTGGCAACACTTTTTGTCCAAACTCCTCCATCGTGACCCCTCTTTTTGATTAAATATTCCTTGATTTCATATGGCCCTTACAGAGCCATAGCAAAGGAGCATTTAGATTTAAATAGTTTTGGAAAGCAGCTCGGTTTTCTATCCATCTGCTTCTTCCCACCGGGCCCACTAAGCCGCCTTCCTGCCTGAGGGGCTCTGGTGTCAGACCTCTGGAAGAATCAGCTTCCCATAGCCAGGTTTCCTATGGAAACTTGACTTCCCCGAGGAAACAGGGAGAGAGAACTGATGAAGCAGAGAAACCGTGTTATTGTCTGCTGGAGCGACTCAGAAGAGTGGCAAATGCTGCTGGTGAAGCACTTTGTCAGCTCGGAGCTGCTCTGTTGATGGCTGTGCCCGCGTGCATCCTGCAGCAGGAAAACTGTCCTGCTCTCCGATCTCATCCCCAGTAGCATCCTGCACTGGGGAAGCGCGGGGCTGGCACGTGAGCAACTGGTAACGACGCAGCAGCCTGCTTTTGGAGGGACCTCGTGCGTTTGCAGAGACAGACAGAGCAGAGCTTTGGCACTCATCCAGCCCCAGGAGCGACAGAGCCGTTTCCCCATGGCAGGTGTCCTTTCTGCCCTGCCACCTCCTTCTCCCACCTAATTAGGCTTGCTCATGGGTATTGAATATTTTGTCTTCTGTTTTTGGATGCTGGTGTTTCAAGACGTTGTCAAGACCAATAAGACTTTGCATCTGCTTCATTAGTCTATTCTGTAATTTCCCTTGGGGACCAAAGTCAGAATTCCATCGGAGATTTCCTGATGATGATGATGATTATTGCAGCTTTACTGTTCGAAGTTGGTCAGGGCTCAGGGACTTTTAGAGCTGCATATGGGAACCTGGGATATAATGAAAAGGTTGCTTCAGTATTTCCCTGTTCTCGTTAGCATTAAAAATACCAAGGTCTTGTCATTATGTTCCCTCCTTTGGTTACTTCTATTGTGTCTGTTGCTGTCTATATTATTTGTTCTTTAAATGTAAGAAATGAATAAGTTTTTTAGGTCTCATCCCATTTTATTCAGCCAAGAAGGCAGTTTGTGTCCAGCTAATAGAAGTATTTACTGTAAGGGTTATGTATTCTCTTTAAGGACCTAGTTCCAAAGCATGGAAGTTTTATCAGCCTATGTCCTAGGCTGAACACTACAAGAACCACGTCCGCTGCTCTCTCTGTATACCTATAGTGTTGCACCTGGCACTGATAGCTAACAGCAGCCAGGATGTAATAAAACAGATAAGGAGAAATGAAAGCTGTTCTTGAGACAGATTCTGAAGGAAGTGTGGTCTTTCTTTACCATTCTAACTTTTCTTCAGTAACAAAGCATCTTTCTAGATAGTTCATTAAACTAAAAATATCCTAATGATCAAGGTTTTGGGCCTTTCAGGTATGTGAGAGGTCCTTAATGGCAGGCTGTTCTTCACTGTTGGTGAAAGAAGAAAGCAGTCATGGGCTACCAAAATGGTAAAGACTGAAATCACATAAACCCGCATAGTTATATAGGAATTGTTGATCTTTCTAAACGCTGTTCCCCTGTGTTATTGGTACAAACTCATATGCTGAATAGGTTGAATTATTCAACTCCATATGTGTTGCAGGTGAATCTAATAAAACCACATACCTAATGGCTAAGGCAGTTTAGAGATAGCTACATAAACATTAATGAACTGCTATGGCTCATGACGAATTTCTAGTATCTATCGCTCAGCCTCCCCTTCTCTGTGGTGTTACTTCCTTCACTGAAGCAAGATAACATCTAGACGTACACTGAAGTGACAACCACACAAACCACAGGAACAGAAATATAGCTACTTTCAAAGGTAGGAGGTTTAATATATGAACCTTTAAAGGATCGTGATCCCTATCAGCAAAAAACCCTGGTGCTTTATGAAGGAATGGTTTTGTTCCTAAAATAAAGCATACAGAAATCCAGCTAACCACCAGTTTCATGAGTTCTTAACTTAGCAAAACTATCAAGGCAGAGAGAAGTCAGTTTCTGTTTTGTTAGGCTAATCCTGAACCGCCAAAATACTCACCCCAAAAGCCCTAAACAAACAAATGAGAAATTTTTTGCCATAATGTTAAAAAAAACCCTAATGACTCCAAGAATATTAAAAAGAGGGGCCATGCCAGGGGCAATTCTGTTCCTAAAGAAACATTTATAAAAATCATTTTCAAAGAAACAAACAAAGAATTGGTATTTCAGTATAGTGTTTGCTTAGTAGCTGAATAATTCCTGTTGCCTTTGCCTCTAAAAATGGGTAGTTCCTCTACAGGTTTGCTATGCAGGCTATGTGACATGGTGACGTGTCCCTAGATTCAGAAGAGTAACACCTGCCCACACTACCTGTCTTTCAAACAAGGAGCGCAAATGAAGCTGAATAGATAAATGGACTTTATCTCATGTCCGTGAAATGCTGCTCACCAGCTGGGAAACCAGATAGCAGTTTTGGGTGATGCATATCTGTCAGCTCTGAACTCTACCATCAGAGGAACTGTCTGTTAATTGCATATAAACCTGTAAACAACTATCAGATGATTGTAGGCTTAAATCATTAATATTGAGCAGGGCAAGATTCAAACAAATAGCTTTCATGTGAAAGGTTACAGAATTCATGTAAGCCAAAAGAATGGTTGTCCTACAGGATGCTGGTTCTGTTTGTTTGTCTTTTTCCCTTTTTAGTGATGGGCAGAATTCCTGGAAGGTTTATACTTTTTAGGCATTTTAGAAGGGCTGGTGTTTTCTAACACTAACCAACTGTTTCCTTTTCGAAATTACAGCAGTTCCAACACTGACTTATCTTTCTTGTTTCAGTTTTTAAGAAGCAATTCTTACATTATCACCAAAGCTATAGGGTACATTGCCTGTATGCATAAAAAAAAAAAAAAAAGGAATTGATTTTCTGTCTTTTACTGACCATCTATTTCCTTGACTATTAAGGATGCAATACTTTCCTTTGAAAGTTAAGGAAATATGTTTTCCTTTTATAGAAATCCATATGTTAATTAAGGAACTGCTCTAGAAAGAACTTCTTTCTCTATTGTAAAATTCCAAAGCAATTTCTCCATCAGAGCCCTCACTTTTGGAAATTAATTCTAGTTACATGGCTAGGAAACTATTCAAGGTATAACAGTCCTCTAGCCAACAAACTTGACAGTATCCATTTAAATATACAAACGAAATATGTTCCTGGTGAGAGAAGAACTTGTTTGCTAACTTTTATTCTGGAATACATCTTTCCACTTTGATATAACCCTCCTGTTCAAAACCAGAGGATTACAATGCTAATACAAAGACAAGCTGTAGTGATTCAGACACACCATCACAATGCTCAGAATGGGCTAAACAAAGAATTATTGACATTTACCCTCTAAGCACTCTAAAAATAAACCAAGTTTTTTGAAGTTACTTATAAACAGCTTCCACTAGGGCTTCAGTTAGCATGAACTCACAAATATTTTAAGTTCCAAATATGTGAAAATGAGTCCAAAATTGACTATGAAAGATGAATTTTATGACTTAGGTATGATTGAACACGAAAGAAAGCATATGTTATTGCTTAGTGTTGTTATTGTTACTTCCATCAGTAGCAAATACATCCAAATTTGGATATACAGAATTATTTTGCTTCAAAGAAAGAAGAAGGGAAGATAGAAAGGGTGAAGACTGAAAACTGGTCGCCCCCCCAAGCCAGAATGATAACTGGGAAAAGCCAGTAAACTGGTAAAAGCTTTTAGAGAGTATCGTATACTGAGTTTTGTTTGAAATGAACAGTGTAAATCTGACTAGAAATAATTGTAGATGATGTAGTATGCTATTTAAAATGTGTTATTGCCTAGATCTGTGGAAATACGATGAGATAAATTATGCTTTCAGTGATGTGAGACTAGAACAGTATTACTCCAGCACTGCAAAATGCTGCCAGAAGCGCTGATGTGTGTGTGAAGAACATCATCGAGGCTCACTGGCTTCACAGACCTTGCCAGCGCTGAGCTGTTTCTTATAGTTTTTCTTTTCTTGTGCTATGACTGGCGCTGCTCCACACGTGATAGCTACAGATGGTGCTTTTGTACAGACAAAGCCCAACATCCTTGGGCAGGTTTGTTACCAAAACCCTTATACATGAACAATGAAAAGCTAAACTTCAGACACCCTTTTCCATACTGGTCCGTTTTGTTTCTTGCATCACACACATCACCCAAGCACAGCTATCAGCTATCTGTGTGGCTTGTCTACACCAGTGCTGCTGGGGGTAGCACGATCGCTAACTGGAAGGGAATTGCCACTTCAAGTAGCAGCACCAAAGTGGCAGCCATGGGCAGTAAATATGTGACTGTTGCATGTGGCAATGAAGATAATACCAGTGAAGAGACAGACCTCACCTCTGAGATGAGACCTTTTGAGAAGAGACTGTAAGTCCTTCTTCAGTACATTTCTGGTACACTTTACTTGTCTTGTTTGCAGAAAATACAGTATAATAACATTACTTTTTGAAAAAAAAAAAAAAGGCTGCAGACTGTGATTAAGAAGCGGAGTACAAAAAGCTGCTGCAAACCCCAAGGAATTAAGATTTGGGAATAAAATGATTGAGTTTTGAGGACCTAAACTCTGGGGGCCACTGTCTGTCATTATGACAGTGGATTTAGTCTTGATCGGGAGTGATAACAGTATCTATTCTATGGGAAGAAATAGCAGGGAAGATACACTACTGAGTACTACTGTCAATCTATCTAAATTATTAAAGATTTCAAAATCTAGATTTAAGAAATTCTTTTTAGATAAAAAAAGCTGTGCCCATAAAACGTAAAATAGGACAGATTGGAGGTTTAGCGTGTAAACCTCCTTCTGTTCCCCACTTCGCAGTAATTTCCGGCAAAATCATCAGTTTGGACTATGTCTAACGTGTTTGTACAAGGGGAAAGAATAAGAAGCATAAACCCAATAGTAAACAGCTTGTTTTTGCAGACTGTAGTACTGTTCTTTTGCTATCTTAGTTCATGTATAATTTATTGCTTTCTTTTGCATTGTAAAGTGAAAAGGTAAAACACATGTTCTTGCAAATGGGACACTCTCTCCTGTCTCCCTCTTTTCTCCTCTGTCTCCCATCCTCTCCCCAGTCAACACTGGGATCCCAAATCACATTTATTCTCTTTATATCTTGGCCAAATCTGAAAGGAATTTGGGGGGTTAAAAAAAAGTTTTGTTACTCAAGGGAATTTTCTTTGCTGAATATCAAAAGCCTGCAGCAAGCAGTGAATGGAGGAGAGCTTTGAAAGAACAAGTCAGAGGAATCCTTTTAAATGGAAAGTTTAAGGCACCACTATCATATGGTCTTACAGCACAGAACCCCCCCCAAATGGTGCTTTCTCTTTAGGGTTGTCTAGAAATGGTGCTGGAAAGCAAGAGGTGTGAAAAAGAAAACCTCGAGGGTTCGAAGGCAAAGGGACAACTATGAGCAAGGAACTTGGCTAATTTTATAGAGCAACTCTCAAGGAGTTTCTCCATCGGATGCATCCCTTCAGTTTGTGCTACTGAGTAATTTCTGTTCTGGCCATTAAGGTGAATGGGAGGTTGACTTTAGCAGGAACACAATCAGTCTAGGCTGAGTACTTTTAAATATCCTCCTCCCTCGCCAGCTCTGAATAGCATGGAGTGCTATGTTAACAAACCTCTTCAGCTTCCCCTAATCCTAAAGGGAATTTCATACGTCAGTGAAAGCTGAGTGTATTTATTAGGGCTGTTCAATTTGCATTCAAGGAAAGAATTTCACAGCTATATTTCTAAAGATTTTAAGCTGACTAAACAATGGCAGCCATTGTTGACATCAGGAAGCACTGGCAGCAGACATTTAGCAACCAGACCTATATATTATGTATGCTGTGTAAACCTTTACTCTGATCCTAAACGACACTTTAAAATGCCATCAGTGTTATACCATATATTTCTCACAGAAGCTCCATTGTATGCACAAAAGCCTTCAGCAGCTTGCGCTGCCATTCCTGGAATGATCCTGGACAAGACAATCTTTTAGAAGTACATTTTATCAGTGACCAGATCTAGAGAGCTTAATAGCAATAATTCAAGAGAAGCAAGAGTTAATGCAGATGGAATGGCACATTTCCTGAAAAGCTTCTGCCTTCTGTTATGGGCTATTTCACTCAGACCTCCCACAGAGTCAGCTCTCTACAACTGTGGGTTTCTTTTATTCTTAATTTAGAACCCACAGAATACTGGAAAGTCAGATAAAGTATCCTCTCTCATTTTTCTCTCTGTCCCAGCATTATGAGACCATTCTGAGTTTGGTCCCTTTTGCAAACTCCTTAAAAAAGCTTGCAATATTCAGTGGGATTTAAAGACCTGATACTTTTACCAGAACCAGCTGGTGCTGTTAAAAGAGCAATTAAGAGCTTCCTCCTGCAGTCTTTTCTCCAAGCACTGAAAACCAGGATGATTGCCGAGAACCTTAGGCCAGGGGAAATACCTGCCAGGAAAAGTTAGGTAGCAGTGAGGAAAAAAACACTCTGGAGGGAATTGGAATCAAAACTCAGACACAGGGCTGAATCATAAATTCTTTATTCATTCGTTGAATCTGAAGAGACAAATCAGATGAGCTTCTAGATAGATAACTGGGACTGTGTATTTCCCTTCTCTAAAATATTCTTCAATTACTCAGTGTATAATTGTGTATTCTTGAGTGAGAACCATATAAGGAATCACATCTATTTACTCCTGGGTAGAACCATACCAATATATGTTTCAAACACTGTTTCTAGGATTTAAAAAAAAAAAAAGCGACATTAAAATTTCAACACCTGAACTTCAAAGACATTGTATGTAGTGTCCTGAACATGCTTTTAAAGAAAGACACATCTTTACCTTAGGACTGAAAGGACTACAGTGGAGAGAATGAAAAGAGTCTTAATAAGAACTATTCACTACCATGTTTTGGTCTACAATCACTAAGATAAGCTAAATCCTCCAGGCCCGTGTCATCCATCTCCCAGCCCATGTTCCTACCCTGTAGGTCTTCTACTCTGTCTCCTCATTTCAAAGTGAAGCTTCATTCACTGTGAAGCAAACAGTGGAGGAGTAAATGAAGCTGCAAAAAGCTATCTTTAGCAAGAATAAATTGCCACACACTGTCTGGTCTGCCTGGATTTGCACTTGAAGTCTGTTTGCAAGAATACAAAAGTGAAGGTTAAAAGTAGGACTGTGTTGCTTAACTGACCTTTATTTTGGCTACCAAACAAAAAAAATCCACTAAAGAAGGAAAATTGATATGGGTTGATATAATCACTTCCCTGTCCCCATTTTTTTACTCTCCAAAACAGCAACTGTTGTCAAACAAAACATTCACTCTTTACCATCTAAAAGAACAAGCAGAATCTGACTGGATATCTAAGGGAGCTTTAATTTCATTGTGATCATTAGCTTATGTGTTCTTTGTGTCCATTTCATACAGTGTGCTGTGACAGTTTGTCTGAGTATATCCAGTTTGGATTCTAGAAGAAATGTAGTATTCAATAGAAGCACTCATCAAGGTTTTGACTGCCACCCTGATATCTGTGGAAACTTAAAATAGTATTTAAAATTGACTGGTGTCAATATCTTCTTACTGTAAAGCACAAAGGTTTTGTAAGTCGATCCGTTGTGTTGCAGAATTTAGGAGATTGGTGCAGGAGAGAAGAGATGACACATAACAGTTATTAAAACCCAACAAATTTTGTGCTATCTGCAAAACTGCAAACACAGAGTAGATGAGAATGAACAATATCGAGGATGCTTCAAAAGGACTGATAGATAAATGGTGGACCCTTTGGAGTATCTAGAGAACTTGTAAAAACAGCTTAAAAGGTAGGCTGGAAAGAGGGAGGAATGCATATTGAATCACAGGGGAATTATACAACCTCCTGGCAAGAATCTCTTTAGAAAGCTTGTTGGAAAATATCACAGAATTCAAATAGAAATAAAGTAAACCCTTTTGAACTAAGGTTTAATTTAACAACAACAACAAAATCTAAGCTACTTGAGTGAGCACAGAGGTAGTGGGCTGCTTCAACCAATGCGCAGGAAAAATCACAGTATTATATGATATCCAAAGAAAAATACCAAAAAAGACCCCTGTTTTAATAAATAGGAAAATTCTTTTCAAGTCATATTATCAGATCTGTGGTTGGGTGAGAGTTCTGTCTCCACGCTTGGCAAAATCTCCATCATTAGGCTTACAACCCTATATTTTAAAGGGAAAAAAAATATAGCAAGAGGCATGTAATAATGAAAACAGTGGAAAGAGGGGCAGTCCATGAAAAGAGGAAGAAGAAGAAAGAGAAAGAGAAAAAGGAAAAGGAAAGGAAATATGAAAAGGAAATATGAAAAGGAAATAGGAAAAGGAAAAAGGGAAAGGGAAAGAGAAAGGAAAAGGAAAAGGAAAAGGAAAAGGAAAAGGAAAAGGAAAAGGAAAAGGAAAAGGAAAAGGAAAAGGAAAAGGAAAAGGAAAAGGAAAAGGAAAAGGAAGAAAAAGAAAAGGGAAAAGGGAAAAGGAAAAGGAAAAGGAAAAGGAAAAGGAAAAGGAAAAGGAAAAGGAAAANATAAAAATAAAAAGAAAAAGAAAAAGAAAAAGAAAAAGAAAAAGAAAAAGAAAAAAAGGAGGAAGAAGAAGAAGAAAGAAAAGGAATTGTCATGTTGGGGAAATAAGAAGTGTTGGGCACAGGAGAAGCTAAGTCTGAGCATGGAGAGCATGTTTCATTTTGCCTCCAAAAAAACCCCAAAACTTGCTGTTACATCCCACCCCACCAAAAAGCAATCAAGCCCCAATGGATTTTCTCCATCAAAAAAAAAACCCCACAGGTTTTGGAAAAGAGTTTTCAGCAAATCTTTACACTGTGTGTTGTCTGAAACACTTTAGGAATGCTATTATATTAATTGGCAAACCACTGAGTACCCTCAGTTACACAAACACAGTGCCCATGGAGGTATATGAAGACTGGAGATGCAGAAAGATGGGCAGGTATAAGAAACTGAAACTGAGTTTAAAAATGTGGTCATTATGACTTTCATCTGAGTGTAGAAATTAGGTGCAAGACTTTGTTCTAGATGAAAAAAATATTATTAAAATTAAATTAACCAGCAGGAGAATAATCAGAGTTACACTATATATTGCTAGCAATTATTTGCCATTGCTTTAGAATAGGCAAGTGACAAATCCTTCTAAATCAATGAGACTGACAAATGTCAGTAACACACGATCTTGTGAGAACAGGCAACCTCTTCAGAAACAGGACATGTCTGAGAAACCATCAGGATACATGCTCTGCTTTGCTGTCTGCCAGGCACGTACGGGGTTTACTAAACAGAAATGATAACCTTTTGATACTTCTCACATCTATAAATAAATTTGGCAGTAGATACTTCCTAGTTATTTTTATAGTGCATTTGCCAAAGGACTGTACAATTAAAATTTAGTAAACTGCTTGTATTTAGAATGTGACAAAAAGACTCATAAGTATGTTCAGAGAAAATTCCTCCCATATGAGGAACTGGAGTGCTTAAACGCCTGACAAGCTGTTTGTGATTTAGCTCACATTGGCCCTAGGAGACGGGAAAGCTCAGAAAAAGTTTTATCTTGGGAAGATATAGCCTTAGTGACAACAGGACTGTGAACTTCACAACAGCTGGTTCAAGAATCCACAGGGTATTATGTTTCCTCTTAGGCTGTTGTGATAGAGAGATGAACCAAGAGCACAGACGGTCATCTGAGCCAGCAAGTAACAGTGAATGGCCACTGTGACAGCACCTTTTCAAAGCTCGTAAAGGTGGACACTAGAGGTGGGCCAAGAGCCCTGTATTCCCTTCTGTGTGTAGCCTTCAGGACGACAGCTCTGGTTACTCACCCAACCATCTATCCAACCGCTTCCATAAGCAAGAACTCTGCCTGGGCATAGTAGGTACGTGCACTGATGTTGCTTGGAGAAGCAACAAAACAGTTCCTGCAGGGTATTGCTCTGGGTCACCCTTGGCAGAAAACAGGATTCCTCTCCCACCAGCCCTGCCCCTGCAGGCAGGCATCATTTCTTGTTGCTAAGGAGGAACTCAGCCTCCAGTGTGAAGAGGTTTTGCTTGGGGCTGTAAAATGTAAATGAGTCAGGTTCCTCTGCGTTTTACACTTTTCATTCTGTTTTGCCACTTTAAAGAAAAAAAATTTCCTCCAATTAAAAATAAAGATGTTAACCCCTTTCTGATAAGAGTAGGATTTTATTCCTACAGTGCACACACAGCCTTTGCTAACTGATTCAACTGCAATTCAAGGAATTTGTCAGGTCCATACAGATAGAGAACTTCATAGGATCTCTCATGTTTAACTTTCTAAAGATCACCCATCTAATCTTGGTTCCTGCCCTAGCTGCTATGGAGATATGGTGACTTTCGGAGGATCACCCTATAAACAGCATAAATCATTCTTTCTGGTGTCTATCTTTGAGTAAGGATGACAGGTTTACACTAGACACTGAACTTTAAGATGGCCTGGTATGTTAGTTGCCAGAAAAAGGAGTGAAACTATAATCGTTTGCACTTACAGACTAAATAATATATATCACTTTTACATTGGAATGATCCAGCATCTGTGACTTGGAAGGTGATATTAGCCAGGTTCCTTCTGAACACATTAATTGAACTTATTCCAGCTACTGAGTTATAGAAAAGACTTAGCTTATAATAATACCATTATTTTTTACATTGCCAACAGAAATATCTCCTTCTCCCTTCAGTGATTTCAGTGTTGGTGGTGAACATCTCTTCAAAACCCCAGAATCTCTTGGGCAAAGGCTAAAGCCTGTCCTTCTCAGGTCTTTTTTTATTGTTGGATTTTTAGGATGCTCTTTTATAGTTTATCTGAGTTTGATTTAGTTTGGTTAGTATCTTTGCTTTTTACCCCACGTTGCCTGCAATTCGCACTGCAGTGGTAATCTTTTCCACTGTGCATACATGCAGGCAAGAAAGTCTGCTCTTTCCTTGCAAAGAAAGAAAACTCATACTTGGGTTTGGCAATCCCAAACAGCTTCTAGGCTCCAAAAATTAACACTGTTGTTTTTTTCCCCAAAAAATCTCAGACCTAGTTCACCTCATCAGATTCATTTTCGGGGGAGTTGGGGAATCACTGAATTCAAGCTAGAGCTGTAAAATATATATGAAGGAAGAAAGTTTTCTATTAAACCATGACCACCTGGTTCATATATTTCTTGATTACTTGTCTCCATAAATCACAGTTACTATTAATGTGATGCAAAAAATCCTTTTTTAGCAAATGGCAAGAATTTTTGTTATGAGCTGAAAAATATTTCAGCCATTCTGAAAGATTCCCCATGCAGCTTTAGTTCATAGTGGGCATGAACGCAAAGCAACATGCACCAGAGTGGTCCCTCCAGCAATGCCTAACTGTAGGACTCAGCATTGTCTGTAATGGTTATGGCAAGACTTTTTTGATCAGTTGGAGTTTGGAGCCCCAAACCTGTTAATTCAGCAGAAAGTCCTGTGGTCGTTTAGGCATTCAGCTGCCCTTTTAGACAGAAATGCATGCCTGTATGTATGCATAGACCTAAACTGTACATAAAATGGCCAGGAGAGCTGCTGTTTATTTCTTGGTCACCAGGGTTTCACATATGAAGCTTGGATTCAAAGTAATTTTCCAATTTTTCTAATTTGGAGGAGAGATTTAAGCCTAGGACTCCTAAATCCTGTAGCACTCAGGGGAATCTCAGGTTGTCCAATTTGCTTTTGCTACCCATTTGTTTACTACTGCAAGTTATTTGTCTCAGGGTTCCTGTAAAACAGTGTCTGAGCAGCTACACTCTCTGCTGTTCCTCACTAGATTAATGTCTCAGACATACTTATTTAAATATTTGCTCTGATTTCTCTGATTCTCCTTCCTCTACTGTCAGTGCCACCATTAATCTCTCTCTCTCACGCCTGTCTCTGTCTCAGTCTCTATCATCTCTATCATCTCTATATCTCTACCTCTATCTTATCTATATATCTATATCATCCGTATCTAGATCTATATGTATCCTATGGATAATTACTGGTAGTTTGTAGTCACCTGCTGGTGTTCAATGACTTGCGGGATCCCTGCAGTGCTGATTTGGCACCTCTCTAAGTAGCACTGCCGTTACTCAGTAGGGATTTTGTACAGTACAAGAACCTATAGACTAGCTGAACCAAAGTATTACAAGAGAGTTTTAAATAGAGTGCAGTCAGTGGGTGCCTGTGGCCTCATTTATTTTTGAAAGACTGTACTGATGTATCTCCTCCCCAGAATTCAAATGGAAATCTGGGAGAAGATCCCTTGAAAGACAAGCCGGAGAATGAGGGAGACCCTCTTTACCCCCTGCATTAACATTTCAACCTTGCCTCAAGTGCTTAGTACTGAGTTTGAGAACAAGGGAAATGATGTCCTGAGGCTTCAAGGCACTACTTCGCCTTTGTTCCGACGTAGGCCATCGTGCCTATATAGATTACTGTGCTTTAGCAGGAAAGGCTCCCTCATGTCCTAAGAAGGTAATAACTTCTCTTCACATCATCACTATTTCACCTCTGCAGTCATATTGCTAATTGACCTTTGGTGTCCCTGACACCACAGATCATGCTTAAAAAGCCATCTGTGCTCACCTTTAAGTGACTACCTATTCATTAGGCCTAACCATTGGCTAATAAGTCCTCAAATCTGTTGTGTAATGACCAACAAATTAGATAGTGGATTAGGAGACCAAGGTTAATCACGTACAGCTTGTGTTTGATAGCAATAGTTGTCCATTTTTTTTTCTTTTGCAAGTTTCTGTGCAGTATTTCATAAAACAACAATTAGGAAAAATCCTGAGTGATTTACAGCATTCACAAAAGTGAAACTCACAGGAAGTTGATAATGGATAAAGTTTCCAGAACAACTCTACATAATGACTTGGGCAATTCAAGCCTGAGAATTTTCAGAATGTGAATGTTAGTTTGTAGTTTTTCAGTGGGAGTTTTCACCCTGAGGCAGACATTGACTGAGCTAATACATAAAATGCCTAGGCAGTTAGTTGCATATATGGGAACCAAATACACTGAGCGCTACGGAGGACAGGTTTATAGGTAGGAGTTTCAGAAAGCCAGAGAGGGAGGGTGCAGAAGTCACTCATGGATGTCCCAGCAACGTGTGTGCATTCCAGATGACACCTAAAGCAGGTGCAAGAAACTTTCTGAATATACCTTGGTAGATTGACTCCTAGATATGAATGATCCCAATTTTTTGGTTCTAGGGGAAGTTAAAGGTTGTAACCTTTAGGATTCTCTGTTGGGTAAACCGAAGAACTGCAGGGACCTAACTGTGTTGGTAATTTACACTTAAATGCTGCATAGATGTACTGCGGTCACACAGGGCAGGTCTTGGGGCAGCAACATGTGCACAAGAGGAGCAGTAGATGGGGCATCAGCATGGACTGGCTTCACATTTCTTAGCTCACTTCGTGCTAACTTCTCTGCATTGCTAACACCAATCGGTACCCTGAGCCTACAGTACCTTACACTAATCAACTAGACTCATTACTGTGTAGCTGTAACATCAGTGTTCAACTCCACATTAGAGAAGGATAACTATGTCTGATTGGGATTTACAAGTTTTGGCCCTGTCTTGAAGTCGGGTGCTTATTTTGGCAAATTTACATGCTGAGAGAAGATAAGGAGGTAAAAATGTTAGTGGTCAGAGTAATCACCTATAGTGTGGTATTCTCAGACTGAGGACTTTTCTTTGACAGAGTACAACAGAAAGGAACTGAGCTGGTTGTCTATGGGTATTTTTATAATCTCTGAGAAAGAGTCAATTTAAAAAGGAAATACAACCTGGTATTATTTGTTATAAAAAACATAGATTTCTTTATTTTTAAGACTTGAGTTCTCCAGCTAAGTGACTAGAAGCTGCAGAGATTCTGTAGATTTCTGCAGTTTGGCATCTACAGGTCTGTCATCTGATTTATGAAATGTACATATGGCTTCACCTTTTTGCTCACGTTGCATAAATTGACAAGTTCTGGCTTGCCCATTAGCAAAGAAGAGGCACCAGACCACAGATTTGATAAAAAACATTCACTTTTTTTTTATTTTTTAAATTTACCCTAAAAACATTTCAAGCCATTTCAAAGTTGAGTAAAATAACAGACACTAAACCAGTGTTTTATTTCCCCCTTTTAACTGGCTTTGATTAAATGGACTTCATATTTAGGATTATCTGGATTATAACACTGCACTGAGCCCAGAATGTAGGATTGGATCAAAATACCAGATATTTGTTAAAAAGACAGCACATTTCTCAGTAGGAAGTGATAACCTGGATGAGTAACAGACATCTGGGTGATGATCAATCCAGCTGAGATGTAATTTCAGTATGCTGACATTTCTTGGTGTTCACTTAAGGGCAAGTGAGTCAATGTCAGGGGTCTAGAAGAATGAAACTTATTTTTCTTTCTCCATTTTATATTTCACTTTACACCCAAGTACACAGTAAAGTGAAAGAGTAGAAGATTCTATATGCAGTACAATCCAAGAATTAATTTCCCATATGGAAAAACAGTGATATCTTCCCTCTTAATAGGCATAGTATTTCTTCATGAAGTTATTGTACGGCAAACTATAGTCTTTTCATTGACAAAGTGGAGTTCACATGTGCAAAGTTCATCATTTGCTTGTATCTTCGCTGGTTGAGATACTAGTGCCTTGCTCTAACAAATTACCACTCCTTCCAACCTTATAGGCCAGAATCTCAACTCGTTTTGAATAAATGTAGTCATCAACCTCTTAAAGTCAAAGGAAGTCAAAGACCCATTTTTTTATGAGACTTTCAGTGGCAAATATGAAGAACTCAATTTTTAATTTTTTTTTAGAACTGTCTCATGGCCATATCCACATACAGAAAAAGAGACCTGTTACAAGTGAAGTGAATCATAGAATCTTAGAATCATTTAGGTTGGAAAAGGCCTTTAAGATCATTGAGTCCAATTGTAAAAAACCAAAAACTTTTAAAAAATAAGAGGTCATCATAGTCCCTGGTCAAATAGATGTCCGTTCGTATTTTGTTTTGCATGAGCCTGTAATGTCAAGAATTGAATTGATGACATATATAAGTATGAAATGTCACGTTAAGTGAATATTTAGTATTTTATTTTGTACCTCTTAGACAGATTCTTTTTTAAAGAAGCTAAACAAAACCCCCACATTAATTAATTGAAAGGTTTCTTGTTGCTGGGCTTATCTTCTTGAGCAACTAGTACACCAAGTGCTTTTTGCAACCAAGATGTGTATTACACATACATGTGTGTAGGCTATTTGTTCTTTTTTTCTTTTAATGAATAGAACCTGTGTTGGGAAGGTGGGAGGTCAAAAGTTCACATCTTCCTGAAGAGTCATCATGTAAAATGAGTACATACAGACTGGTGTGGTAAAACACTTTGTGGATGGTAGAACAGTATTAGAAAGTAACCTTGTGAAAATCTTGTGCCATTTTCAGAATTTTTCTGTCATTTTAAAAATAAACATGGAATACACAATGTATTATTTTATATGCATAATTGAAAATCAGTTCCTCCCTTCCCTACCTGTTAATCTTGTAGTTATACAAAAATCTTTATGTCCCCTCTGGTGGTGATGATAGCTCTAAGGCTGTATAAAGATGCAGGAAATATAGCTCCCACTATAATTTTAGGTGTTACTAATCAAATGCTGTAAAAGAAACACAGAGCCATAAGCATGAATTCTCACTCTTAAATATGGTTGCTGTTAGCCTCTAAATTAAGAAATCATCTGCAAACACTGCAACAGCAGTGAATATGTAGTACCAATAATGTCCTAGAAATAAATTTGTGAACTACAGTATTTCTAACATCTTAATCATATATACGTATGTATGTTAACAGTGAGGAACTGACATTGATTAAGTATGGGTTTTTGTACGCTGCTATGTATATTCCAACTCTACCCAAAGATCCCAGTTGAGCTCTCTTTGTGCTAGGTACTATGAAAATACACAATAAGTCACTACAGAGTCTTTGTTATGCTTTCACTCTAACCTTACAAAAGTTAGGAGCAATAGAGCACTGCCCCTTTACTGAACAGATTGGGAGCTGAGGCACAGAAAGATTAAATGACTTTTCCTAGAATACATTACAAAAAAAAAAAGGTATAGTGACTTTTATTTTACCACTGGATATGCAAAAGATTCTCACTGTGTTTATAATTAATTATCATGGTATTTTTTTCATCCATTACCTCTCAAGACATGATGGGATCTTGTTGCTATTATCCTATTAGATGATAGAAGTGTTAGCAACCTCCTGGGAGCTGGATCTCTAGGAGCTGATTCTAATTCAAAGTGTGACTGATCACATTAATGTCGACAAGTTTTGCTATTGATTTCAGTTCATTTCACATTTATCCTGAACAAAGCTTTTGGCTGATGTATATGGAAGTTGTAGGAGGTTTGGCATTATGGTAAGGTCTTATGATGTGATAGCCTTTGGATTTCAGGCAGGTACCACTTCTTTTCATGCCTATACCATGCCTCCTGCCATCGCTCCACTGGCCCGGTTAATCATTTGTCTAAATGTGAAAAACTATAGTGTAGAAAAAACCATCAGAACTGATCATTTTAGTCTCCCTTTATGGTCAGAGAAGAGGCTGGGCTAACAGAGTGTTAGTTGTTTTACCCTAAAGTTAGTTTTAAAATTGGACAGCTGTATCTTGTCCTTGGGGTAGCAGCTTCTTTCCGTCGATTGCAAACAATGGATATGGTATCTGACTCAAACGTAGAGGTCTGAAATGTAAGTGAATGAGATAGTTACCACCTAAGACCTATGAAATCTATGAAAAGAAAGTTTTCATTATAAGGGCGATCTCTATCGGCTTCTGCTCCAAAATAGATTTCATACACTAGGAATTAATCATCAATCGTTTGTTTCTACGGAATGTATGATGCTTTCAATTGTAAAATTCTATCTTCTGTGAGTAAGCACTCCCTGAGGAGTGAATGCGGTGCCTACAATGGTTATGTTCGTGTACATATTCAGTATGCAAAGGATGAAATATGTTAGCCTTCTATTAAAACGTTACCTGTATGTTACTGATGGATGCTTCATCATACCATGAGAAGTCTGAAACAGTCCCTTTCCTATGGGCTTAAATACTTCAGTCCTTGAATATAGTCATAACATGTTATCTTATATTCCTCTAGCAATTATACTACTATTCTGGCTATCCCCTCTTTTAACTTACAAAGGTACAAAGAAAAAAACCTATGAGGCCCTGAGTCAGCCCAACCTGCACCTTCATGTTGCATATGCTAACAATTTGTGCAAGAGATGCAAGGATAATCGAGTTGTATAACACCAGAACAGTAATTATTGACCACTTGGAAAAGAATAAACTGAAAGACAAGAGCGGCACATTATGGAAAAGTCTGATGTTGTGGGTTTAAAAACTCCACTAATGAACTTTTCTTGAAACAAAAAGAAAAGAAAATGTCAGCTTTGCTGCTTGGACATCGTTAAAGGCCTACTTACTACATTTTGCATCTCCAAAACAAATATAATAACCTCTCAGCGAAAATATTCTATACACTGTGGAGAATGCTGAATGCTGAAGCAAAGTGCTGTAAGGGCATGAGAAGGATGCAGACTGGCTGTAGTCCAGCTCCCCATTTGTAGCTTATTGCTGTAAAATTTCCATATACTTCCCCTGAGTACAATGAAAAACTGTGTAAAGTGATACTTCTGGCTTTGAATGAACTAACAGCACCAGGGAATTCTTACAATAAAATGGAAGAGGGGCAGCTTATACAATTCAATCACTTTTTCCTTGGAAAAATGGATACATAAAAATATTGCTAGAGGTCTGCCTATAATATTTTCTTGGTATATTTAAACTTTGTTCCCAGACATTAGGCAACTTTGCAAAATGTGGATCTGGATATTGGCAGGCCTGAACATGCTTTAGACATTACTGAAGCTTTTAAAAGGTGTGGTATGCAAGGAGTCCTCTGCAGACCTGCATTTTAAGCTAAGGATTTACTTAATACCAATAACAATACCTTGCTAACATTCAGGCTTTCAAACTGAAAATTTAACAGCAGTGCTCTATTTACAAAAGGCACAGTCCTCAAAAAGTAGACAGATGTAAGTAGCTGGATTAAAAACAAAATTAAAAAGTGTTTTTTTTCCATAAGCAACATATACACATGCCCAAGCTCAATATTTGTCAGTGAATGGGAAGCTCCTGAAACTCAAAAAGAGCCACAGGGTTTACTAAACATATAACAAACTCTATGTAAAAAGGTCAGATCCACAAAGGTGTTCAGATTTGGTTCCATTTAATGCAGGAGTTAGGAGTCAAAATACCTCTGTGGATTGGCCCTGGAGGATGTAGGCATGCCCTCTGGTACGGGTTGCATGAGGTCCAACTCAGAGCACACGTTATTAGGGTGTGACAGTCTTTATACAGCCTATCCACAGAGGGCAGCTCAGACGTGCCATTAGAAAGGTGACTAATGAGTGAATCACTGCAAAGCAACTTAAAAGGCTAAACGCTTTTTTAAAAAATCTGATCAGTTGAACTGCAAATTGAAAAGTATGTCTTTTACTTTACAGGCAGCAGATATAATTTATTAAAATGCGCAGAAATAAAAATACGAAGTTCAGATGAATAAAAAAGTCTTTTCCTTCTTTAGTTTTTTGCCATGACCTGATGAAGAATTTGTCTTTCTCACACATCAGTGCAAACCTACATACCCTGAAATACCTAACTGAAATTTAAGATTCATGACTATGTGTCTGTAAGAGACGCCACAACCCTGGGCTGTGTGCTCAGCCTGTCCTCTGCCCCAGGGATGCCGGACTGTAGGACGTTCGCTCTTCCTGCCTGTGGCTGTGCTCGGCTGAGCCGTGTGGGCCTCTGCTCACACAGCTGAAGAAGCGGGTTTTAGGTTTTCTCCGCTACTCAGCTCAATGTTTAAATTTTTGTACCTCTGACAGTTTTTCCTTTTCACTCGCCATCTCGGAATATTTATGAGTGAGGAGGTTCTTTTAAGGGCACTCAGTGTAAGGGAATTTAGGGTTCTTAAAATTCTGGGGTTTTGTTTGTTTGTTTACCAAGTGGTAGTAAATAAAGCAGAGAATATTTGTTGGGACAGTCAGACTTATTAACTGAAAAAGACATCTGCTTATACAAAAAATTTTGCAAAATTGTCAGATTTGGCATACTGTGCTGGCTGAAACATCCTTTTTTTTTTTTTTTGTGAAAAAGTCCAGAAGTTTGTTGGCATTTTCAAAATTATGTAATGTAATATTGTGCAATTTTTGGAAGATTGATGTGATTTTGTACATGTATATATTTCTGTGGAAGGGAAATGGTGTATCTAATTCTTATGCTCAGTGTGGATGATGTTGGTGGTGTATCCTTTTATTCCTGCGTTGAAAGTTACAAAACAAGAGAAAAATCAACAAATACTTTGCTTTGATTTTAGCAATGAATGTGAATTATGCCCATCAACAGATATTCAGATCTATATCTAATCGACCAATGACATTAAAAAAATATGATACTTTAAGGAACATATTAAAACCACAACAAAACAAAAAAACCTCAGAGAACAATGAGCAGCAGACGTAAGTAAAGTCTGATGTCAAGCAAAACATCTTTAACCTGTGTTTGCGATGAGAAAAATGAAAGAAGGTAGAGTTCTTTGTTGTTGTACAAGTCCCTGAAAATTTGCAGTAACTTGCATCTATGCTGGGAAGCAGCCCCCAACTTCCATGGAGTACAGACACGTGAGAAAACAACAGCATAGCACAATTAGGAGTCTCACCTTTGTGCAAAGTTGTGGCTCCGAATTGTTGCGATGCATTCAACTCAGTAGGACCTTGTCAAAGATAGGGGAGCAGCTGCCTGGTGGAGTCATAGAATCATAGAATTATCTAGGTTGGGAGGGACCTTTAAGATCATCAAGTCCAACCAGCAACCTAACACTGCCAAAACCACCAGTAAACCACATCTCTAAGCACCACGACTACCTGTCTTTTAAATACCTCCAGGGATGCTGATTCCACCACTTCCCTGGGCAGCCTGTTCCAATACTTAACAACCCTTTCTGTGAAGAAATTTTTTAGTTCTTCAGTCAGGATAGAGCTGACTGCGATCAGGAAACTACCTTGCATGGGTGTGGGTGTTCGCCCTCGTGCAGGCGTGATTCAAAAAACCCTGAGCTACCATTGAGTCTGAACAGCTAAAGAGGACATTGAACTTCGGGCTTTCATCTCCAGGTCAGTGATGTTGGAATTGAATATCTACATGAACATTTGAGTCGAATACCCGCATGAGTTGTGCTAAGGATTTTGGTGTGTGGGGTCAGACGTGTCCTGGTACCCAGGACATTGGGCATCAC
Organism: Anarhynchus alexandrinus; assembly: GCA_008711295.1. Classification (NCBI taxonomy): domain Eukaryota; kingdom Metazoa; phylum Chordata; class Aves; order Charadriiformes; family Charadriidae; genus Anarhynchus; species Anarhynchus alexandrinus. The sequence goes on from VUYV01000014.1 coordinate 2,730,356, forward strand.
TGAGGAGAGTCAGAGAAGCACCGTTTAGGCAAGAACTGGTTTTAGTGCCGTCAGTTAGGCATGCCTTAAATGTAACTTCCTTTTAAAACTCACCCAAGGCACAGAGGATGTTGGGGACTTGGAAAGCTTAATAGTTTAAAAGCATAAAAAATAACAAATATTTTAAATTAATACTATTAAAAATTGCTCTTGGGATAAGCCTTGGTTTGTTCAATTTTACCCTAGAGTAAAAATTTACAGCTCAATCATAACCCCTCAAAGATGGGGTTTGTCTGTGGAAATTTTGAAACAAGTTTAATTATATTAGTGACTAATAAGGGATGGCCAACATAAAAGCTCTGGCCTCCGTGCAAGCCAATTTTGGAGGGGTTTTTACAGCATTGCATGGGGTTACACAGTATGGAAGCCAGAAGTAATTTTTTTCCCCTCACATTTTACTCAGAAAACTTTATAGTCTTCTAATGAAGGATCATTGTGTAATGTCTTGGAAAAGTTCCCTCAATCTTCCTAACCAGAGCTTTGGACAAAATAAAATGGGTCCCCATGGAATCCATCTCAGTTTCATACAAGAACCACCTGAAGTTTTTGTGGGGTGACCTGTCTGATATGAACTGAGAGGATACACTTGGCTAAGACATCCAGCTTTGTATAGTTAAAATGGGGTTAAAATATATGGAAGTGGACTTTTACTAGGATGCAGTTCCTTCGCAGTAAAACATACTAGACCTATTTCCAAAAGAGATGGTGGACCAATTTCTGGGAATCCTTGGCTGAAATTTTGAAATCTTTCCCAAAGATGTGCTTTTACTAAGTTTTTTTTGTAAACTGTCCCAACCAGGTACCAAGCCTGTCTACAGATTATGTCATACCACTGGATCTATCTTATTAAATAAAATTAGATTTATAATTAAGTAATGAGTAAGGGAAAGGCTGAGTCACTCAAACAAGGACAATTCCAGTCCTAATTCATCTCAGGCAAAACTGGTAAGTGTCAACATCTCATGCAGAAGGTCTGCTTGAAGTTTTTGTGTCACAAGTGCAGAGCACAAAGGAAGTATTGAAAGAAGAGCAAAGTCAGCAAAGGGGGTGCTTTGGGAGACATCTAATATGAGAGATGGTATGAGAGAGAAAACTGTTCTTAATATGTGAAAACCAACTAATTAGTAAATGCATTACTATAAATTAGTGGAAATGAGATCAACTAAACTCAGGCAGTTGCAGTAACATACAGCATATTTTGCAGAAGCATTTAGGCAGCCCTTTCACCTACTGTTAGAGCAGAAGAGGCTATTTTTGCTTGTAAGTGTGACTGTATAATCTTATTTTATTTTGGATTCAACAGTCATGATAAGTATTTTGAATATGCAGTGCATGCCAGGCCATAGAAGTGTAGTATTGTTGCTTTATAGATGGCAATTTTGGTGGTGGACAGTGATTTGTCTGACTGGAACACTGGGCTGCTCCAGGGTCTTGAGTTCATGAGGAATTTTGAAAAGTTTTGCGGTAGGTTTGAATTTGCAACCAAAGACGAAGCAAACTAACATTTCCTGCAAATGAGAAACCCTGCTTTTAGACCGCATCCAACTAGTAAAGCCTTGATTCATTTTTATTAGTGACACTACTGTACCCCCACGATAATTAGGATGAATACTTGCTACTTCATATCACATACTTGCTGACCCGCCCCTTAGCTCTCAAGCAAACAAAGTAAAGTCACAAGACTGATATATTGTAAGCCTCTAATTACTGAAATTGCTCTTATTACCCACAATATCTAAACTTTATTACTGACAATGATGGTTTTCAAGTATCCTTGGGAATTTAGAGAGTTGCACAGTTCAGAAATGCATCAGCCTTGCCAGCACTGAATGTCATAAATAAATAGGCAGCAGAAGAAATTCTAACTTCCAAACAGTCCAGAAGCCAAACAAAATATTACGCGTAGAAAAAAAACCAAAACAAATCCAAACATAATTATATAGCTGGAGTTCAGGTTGTTTGGACTTGGAATGAAACTGCTTGCCCAGTCCTATCAGGGGATCTTTACAGTTCCAAACCCACGTATGCCTCCCATTTACTATTTCTATTCTATACCAGCCTGCTATTTTCTGCTCAACTGGTAAGCAAAAGTTACTTTAAAATTTATTTTTTAGTCTGTACTTATCGTCAACTGTCAGACAACAATAACAGTCAAAAGAGCGTGCAAGTTCGTCTGCCTTTCAGGCAATCCTTCCAGGAGAGGCTTTCTGTATCTAGATGAATTTTTCCAGTCTCTTTCAGAGACCTACCCAGAAAGAGTGTTTCTCAGTCAGCCATAGGAATAGCAAAGACAGCAATTAAACTACCCTAATGGTTCTAGAAAAAGTTTGCACTCCAGACTGTCATGATCAAGGTAGCTTAACAAGAAAAGTATAAATATGTATAGAAAAAAATGTCCTGGATTTTAATTTGAGCACATTAAAAGGAGTGTAGAGGCAAGGAAGCTATAATTCGATTTAAATTTTAAAGTTAATCCTTTCATATTATTGAAATTATATTGAGGTTGAGATTATAAGAATATTTCAGATGGAGAAAGGTGCAATAGGATTCACAGCAGTTCTTAGAACTATTCTGATTTAAAAGATGTTTTTTCTAAATGGGAATCACTAAATTTCACATTTCCTGGGTCAGAGATGTCCTTTATCACAGTAGTCCTGCAAATGGTACAAAGTGGGCAGCAACCTTTTCTTCCTTCAAGGACATATTTTATTTGTATAGAAGTAGAAGCTGCTATTCCACTCTCTCTTGACCGTTCCCTGGGTCCTCAGGAGACACTGCATCTGCTTGTCTGTGGTCTGTCCACAGAGAATCAAATCCCAGGTGGACAATGGAGTCAAGAAATATTTTTGGGGGGAATTTGCAGAAGAGGAATAGCCAGTGGGTTGCTAGTGGATGAAGTGAGTATGTTAAGGTGATAACAAGCATGCTAGCTGGTGAGAACTGGTGTTCATTGTTGTGGGCACCTATTTTTGGAGGACAAATGGTTCAGGCAGAAGGCTGTGTCCTAAGCAGAGCTGGATGCAATTGCTGTGCAGGTCTGCACTGTGCTGTGCTCTAGGAAGTGCTAAAGGGAGGAGGCGTTAGAGCTTCCGTCACCACCCGGTTTATCTGTTGTGTTTTGCTTTCTTGTTAGAAATAACAGTGTATCTCTCCTGTCAAACAGTAATGTGCTAAATCAGAAATTATTAATGCACTGTAATCCAACAAATTATTACTTGTGTAACCATTATTTTTGATGACAAGTACATGAGGACTCATCATGAGTTACGCTGCACTTAAGTAAGGGTGGTGGCATCTTATGTACAGTAAAGACAAACACAGAATTCGTGCAATCCATGAAATGGAGCAGTAGGCATTAATTTAGTATAATTTTAGATTATAGAGACTAGTGCCATTCAAAAAACCACTTTCTCCGCCTAAGGTATTATTAGGAATCAGGTGTAGGTAGTGGTATCAAACAAATAAACTAAATGCAAAGATTATACATCTATGAAATTCATGTAAAGCCTTTTACCATTTCAGAGAAATAAAAACAGGAGGTAAACACACACCAGTATACATAAATGTTTATAAATTTGCTCTTTGTTCTGTACAATTAATGAACATCAGGGATTTTTCTCTGACAAGAGAAAAAATGCTGGTCCTAGGCAAACGTGGAACAGATAGAGCTGAAAAAGCAATAGCACAGAAGTTGTCTTGCTCACAGTTTGCAAGCCTATTTTCCAATCCTCTCCTATGCCACAAAGGTCTTTTCCTCCTTGTCATGATTTGGGCCAGACTGGCCACTGAGAAAAATGACAGATGTTCTCCTCAATCTCTTCCTTCAGGAGGAAAGAGATGAGAGAGAAAGAGACTTATGTGTTTAAAAGAAAACTAAACTAATGAAAAATTAATAATAAAAAGAGAATATAACAATAATAATAATAATTAATAATAATAATAAAATATATACAATATATACAAACCAGTATCGAGTTCCCAGGATGACGATCACATCACTGGCTGGCACTGGGGAAGTCCCAGACTGGACTCAGCAACAGATGGGAACTTGGTTCCAGATCTGGATTCAGGAATGCATGTATTGGAATCAAAGGAAGATGAACAGAGTCCTCCTCGTATGACGGTCATTGAAGAAAGAGGCTGACCCTTTGATCCATCAGCTTTTATACTGAGCATGAGGCAGACGGGATGGAATACCCTGTTGGTCAGTTTTGGGTCCCCTGTCCTGTCCTCTCCTCCCCGCAGGTGGGACCCCTCTACGCTTTTCCGCTTCCGACCCTCCAACGGGGCCAATACCAAAGTCAGCTGCCCTGGGGAGTTACAGCAATGAGTATAAGCAGGAGCCTCTCTGCATACCATGCCTGGGCATCACCTATAAACTCCAAGAGAGAACACTGTCTGCACAATATGCTGTTAATTTCAGAGAGTTCAACTAGTTCGAAGAGGCTTAGCTGAAAAGTAAAATTACTGAAAAGAAAATTGATTCTGTTTTGCCTCAAACCAGGACACTCTTGTTGCCTCATGAGCGCTTGTCAGTACATGACTTTTTCCTGTTTTGCACACCCAGTCCTTGCTATGAAACCTCCATGAGATGTGTATACAAACAAGAAAAGCAGCTAGACTCTGAAGCCTGGCATTGCTCAGCTTTTACCGTTGGAACAATTATTTTGTGAAAAAGATTCTGTTTTTCATGATACTGGATTCCACAAAGACACTGAATTAGCTTTTTTAATAGCCTGAAAGAGAATGGAAAGGACACCATCCATTACAACCAGGTCTGGAATTAACAGCAGGCACTGGTGCCTTTAAGGAGGCCAATATTAAAGGGGGAGCAGGAAGATCTGCCTGTTACTAAAGTTGCCTGACACATCTCATGTTAAAATCCCATTTTCAAATGCTAATATGTTCATCATACTTCAAATGTTTGGACTGAAATTTTCCATACTCACTGATTGCCTCAGGCTAAATTCTTTAGGAGAATTTCAATAAAAATCATTTATCTAAAGAAATTTTCTCTCGACTGGCTGCGCTTGGACTCTTTCCAACTACTAGGAATAAACCATTTCCTTCCATTCCTGCAATGAAGGACTCCTGCAGTAACATACTTTTTCTTGGAAATGCTCAACAAGTTCCTTACTTGGTGAAAGCAAACATTACACTGGTGACTGTAATAGGGAGGGGTGATTTTGCAACACTAAGATTTTGACCTACCGTGTGGATTCACGGGTCTTTGTAAGAAGTTAAAGACTGGTACCATCAGTTCTGTGGAACTGAAGGGAATAGAATGCTTGATTATTTTTGTTTTATTTTGTTTTCAAAGTGAAGTAATAGGCATTGATCTACAGATACGATTGTATTCTGCCTGGCCACAAGGCAAAACTCTTTGATTTCAGACTGACATGGACTGATGTATAACTTTGATGTATTTGCTAGAGATATTTCTAAGAGAAATACATATTAAAAAATAGTTAAATTTTTATTTTTGTATTAATTGATCTCTGCAACCTGATTAGTGAAGATATGAGACCAGTAAATGTGGCTTTGTTCTATTTTATCTTGCACCTCTAATAAAAATTTAAAAATCTCTGTGACATTACCCTGCTAGAAGAAATGAAAGTGAGAATCTTCCATACTATTAAAATGGATCTTCTTTCATGTGCATCTTCTACAAACATTCACAGCTCCTGTGACGGTGGTACCACTTAACCCTATTTTGAAACCTCATTAACCTCTTTCTTGATGCTTGTGAAATGAGATTTGTCAGATACTCCACTCTTTAAATATTTCTCTTCTGTTAAGCTAAAAGCAAAACAAAATAAAAGCAGAATATAAAGACCTGGGAAATATCTCATCAGCGATGTGCTATTTGTCTTTCAGTAGACTGAGCGGAGAATATGGACCTCCAGATTTGTTGCTAACTTGAGATCCACTGATATATCCCTGTACCAATTCTTTGGCTCTTTTGTTTCAGATAAATGTAATTTCATAGACCTTCTGTTCAAACTTACCATTAAAAGGCAAATATGAAAAGAGGTTATGAGATATAACAAAGGACCACAGGATTTAACTCTAATAATCCAATCCACTGATAATAATGGATGATTCTCTCACATTCTGAGTAGGTGGTTGCTCCCTGAAATGACCCACCCCCAGTACTGGTTTTATTCCTCAGCCTCCTTGTATTTTTCATTGTGTGTTTAGAGTCCTACACTAAAGACTCCATGCACACTAGACTTCTTTTTCCCTATAGGTCTCCAATGAAAAGAAAAGGTGGAACATTAGTCTGGGTAAGTGGATTTTTGAAGCTCAATAGAACTCTAGCCTTGTTATAAAGAAATGTATCCCCCTTTACGATACCACCAAAACAATATAAAATATCCTCAGAGATGAATAGTTGGCTGTGGTTTCACCTAATGTATTTGTTCAGATATTTTGGCCACCAAGCTCTATCGGTATCATGATCAAGATAAAAGCCCTATTTCTAGAGTGGGCTGACAACAGTTAAATTTTAAACTGAACTTTTCCTTTAAATCTGTCAGCCTTTTTTATTTAAACATTTTGAAGCATGAAGCTCCTCAATGGGCTCTGTTTAATTCCATGAGCATTTTTCCTGGCTAAGTGATTAGGCAGGTCTCCTGATGTCGTTGTGAGAACAGAATTTTATTAAATAGCTCTAAAGAGAACTGAATGGTAGATATGCAGTTGTTAGATTTATGGAACTGCTGGATCGGGAATGCTAATTTTTCCTAGCATTAATATATTTGGGTGATATCCTTCTGAAATATGGCTGAAGTCTACAACCTGTACCTCATGCTCTAGCAGAAGAGCTCATGATGAATGTACAGTCAAATACCCTTAATATTTTGCAGATGCTGTGAACACCAATTACAGAACACTGACTGCAGTGAAGGGGTTAATGATTAATTAAGTATGATGATATGAATTAAGTATCAGCAGGGTCTAGGGTAATTGATGTCAGGTGAATGGGAAACTCCCCAGGATAATGTCAGTGCCAGAGGGAGTGGTGATTAGTGGGGATAAATGCTGGTGTGATCTGCATCTGATGAAGGCAGAGTTGAAATGTTTGTGGGACTGGGCCCAGCTGAGAATAATAAAGGATTTTCTGTTCCCAACTGAGAATAAAGGAGATTTTGAATCAAAATATGTAAATGCAGGTAGAACTCTTTCCATCTTTAAAAAGTGCAACAAGACATATGCTTTTAATATATATCTGTATAAAGCTTTAGAAAGCAATCTAAAAGTTCATTGTGAACCATGTAATCCCTAATTTTAAGTAGTTTAAAGAAAGGAAAAAAATTGAGATCCATTATTTTTCCCCATTAGTTACAAAGAGCAATGCAGAACGGTCTTCAAAGTGCAGATGAAGACTTCACTGTGCTCCCACTTATTTATTTGCAAGCTAATTCACAAATATTCTGGTACAACTTTGTAAATCTCCTTGAGGATGCCAGATGGAAAACACTGGTAAGTGTTGTTTACATTTGGTTTTGGATAGCTGTAGTTATAACTATTGTTATTGTAAATGTATGTGTAAGAGGGGCTTCTTCAAAGAATCGTAGACAATTTTGATTTGTTTCAAGAAAAATAGTCTGTTGTATGCATTGTAAAATGCAGTACAGAATTTGTAGTACATAATCACTTAATTAAAGATTGTCTCATAATGCATGTACTTTCCTGAGATGAATTAAAGTTGTGCAAGAAAACTTAATTATTCCGTTACCTAACTTAGATGTGCTTAAAAATGTTCTTTATTGAGTAACATGATACACTAGTCTACACAGACAATTGTATATCTTGTGCAATTATTTTACTTTAAAATCTTTTCCCCTCCACAATACCTACAAGGGCCATGATAACAGTGCTTATTTATTTACTATAGGGAAATCCTATGAACTTTCGATGTGAATCTGGGCTATGTCATTTTAGTTGACATGCCAAACAAGAAAAACAGAGAGAAATTAGGAGTTCCCTGGGGTATCAAACAAAGGTTTCATTTGGAGAAATTTGCAGAAGTCTGAGCACGGTCTGTGGATAATACAACCTAAACACATGTCACAAAGAAAGTTGAGTTTTGTTCTGTCTTTAAAATCATAATTCTAGCATAATGAAGAATGGCTGGATGGCTTATTATCTGTACATACTGTATACGTTGGCACTGTATTAATTTTGCATTGTATAGGAAGGTATCTTTAAATCCAAAATGACAGACATGGTAAAACAATGGTGAATCTGTTCATGTAGCTACATTAGCAGAGATTGTTCTAAAATTGCAGCTTTATTGCTATATATGACAATGGATTCTTGATGACTATTATACCTCTGGATAGTGAGTTAGGTGTAAATGTACAGTTAGTAATTATTCCTTATGCTTTCAGGTTATCATTATTAATATTTTATAGAAAAAATGAATTTAATTTACCTAGTTAATTTTAAGTTAATGAGGGGATTCATCTATGGAGTGTACAAAATGTAGTTACACAAATTCTGTGAAAGATTTGATAATATGGGAAAGGTTTGTTTCACTTTCCAACAGATTGTATTTTGTATTTGAGAAATACGCAGACAAACTTTGATTATGAATTAATTTTTACAAGTTACGTAGCTTTTAGTTGCCAAAGAATATAATTTAGTCATGTATACAGTACCACAAATGGAGTAATTCTGCTTTAATTAGAGGTGTAGGTATTCTGCAGTGATGCCAAAATTTGTCACTGAATTAATTTCTTGCCTTACTGTTGAGGTTCTTAAAGTGCTTTATGCAACAGAGTGAGTAACATTCTCCATTCCTTTACAGCAGGGAAACCTGAAGAAGAGATTGTGCAGGGAATCCAATTCTTTGATGTATTTTATTCAACATATCTTTCATGGAGGTCAGCTGGAACTCCTGTTGACCTCCGTGCAGCAACAGTTATGCCAACACAAAGCAGTGGGTGCATTGGAGAGCTAGAGAACCTGGTCAGTAATTTAAAGCCAGGTCTTGTACTTTAAATCCCACACGTTAAAACAAGAAGAAATACTTGTTTTTTCTGACTCTCTCTTCCTGACTATGAACACATAACTGTTATGAACTCAGCTCTCTGGATTCTGTGAGTGCTCTGAGATTGGGGTCACTTGGCCAGCAACGCCGTGCTCCACAGCTGCACCGCCAGTTGGCCGGGCAGCCCTCCCCAGCAGCGTTTGGTATACTTGTGTTTGCAGCATGTCTTGCTGAGTAACGCACGCAGCCTTGCTGCTGGTGGAGTCTGTGGAGATCACCCCTTCTAGTGAGTTTGTTAAAACTGTCATTGTCTAATTTTCCTGGAAAAACAAAGGCGGGCGGGGGAATATCTGCTTTTCTGAGACTGGACATCTGATTGTATAGAAGCTCCCCTGCTGCTGGCAGGAAACTGCAGGAAATGAGGGACAGTCCTTGGAAGAGAACAAGAGGTGACTGAACGTGCAGCCATGCAGCTAACGCACTGAGTGGCCATTCCAGCAGACTGGATAAAAATTATTTTGTTGTGGCTATGTCTAAAATGGGCTGGGCACTTTCCAAATAGAAGAGAAAAAGCAATCCTTGCACCCAAAAACTGGAATATAAGACAGATAGGCACGTAGTGAAGGCTGTTTGAGGACAGAGCAAAGAAACCAGGTGATAAAGCTTAAGACAGAAATACCTAAAAGTTTCTAAAGGTGGTTGGTTTGTTTAATGTCAATACTAACAGCTGTATGAATACTAGTACTAATACTCCGATCTCCTGTCTCTTTTACAAGTATCTTCCCTGTTTATCTTCTCTGGAAACCCTGGCTCCTCTACTAAGATCCCTTACGCTCTCCCTTTCACCAGGTAAATAATCTTTTCAGTCAAAGGACGCAAAGTCAGTTGTCTCCCCCTGAGCTATAGAGAGATGATAGTCTGCAGTTTTGGGGGTTTGGGTAACTTGCAACTACACAGAATTTACCAGCAAATAGATCTTGTACAGCAGAACTGTACCCCCTGATCTCAATCCTGATGACAGGAGACAGTCTTCAAAATATGAGGGTAAACTGACATTGTCATCGCAGTGTGATGGTGTGAGACATCTGAAATTCTCTATTTGTTTTGCCTGGTGCCCTAGGGGCTACAAAACAATACAGCCTTCAAGTGTTCAGCAGAGTCAAAATATAAAAATTAAAATGTAATTCGTGATAAGGGAGTGGAAAACCAGAAGCATCATATAGAGAATTGGAAGGCCTGGTGAGCTACGTGCCAGCTGAAGTCTGTAAGACACGTCACTGATGCCATTTTGAACCCCCTTAGAAAACAGCCACAGAGAAGTTTTTGGTCAGGGTTGGAACTGTCTGGATAAATCCTAGGATTAAATTCTTGGTTTTCTAACTCTGGATAACACTGTAAAGGTACTTTAAAACCAATCAGGGAGTGCTTTGCACAGACATAAATTTGTAACGTAACTTTATAGCCACATGATTCCATGATTCCTGATAAGATTCACTGCTGGAGCCACCGAGGAAGGCGGTGCAGTGACGCAGCCCCAGGGCTGGAGCCTTTGGCCCTGCAGGGACGCTCGTGGTCCCTGCGTGTGCTCAGGGGCAAAGGCTGTCGACACGCTGAGTCGGGAGCTGCCTCTGAAGACAAAGGACTGGTTTGCTCTTGCCTCTTGGATTTAGGTGTCTAACCTGCAGCCTGGCAGAGCTCGCTCTCTCTCATTCCAGTTTCTTGGCTTTTAGCGCTTCCGTGAGGACAGCTGACCTATTTTTAATAAGTGGAGGTATAGCCAAACCTATTCTTCAAAGCATAGGCTTTTCAGACATTTCCTTGGGTGCCAAAAGAGCTTCAGACAGTTTAGGAGCTCTGACCATGAGTGAAGAGTTGCTTACAGGTTTTGAGGGCCACAAATCTGGCTTTAATTTCCTAAATCCTGCCAATCTCAATCTTTTCTTATGGCTCTGGACCTCAGTCTGGAGTATGGCTACAGAATAACTCCATGTTGGAATCACTTCTGCATCAGGTTGCTTGCATTTCTCTTTATGGTTTACTGAGAAAGAAAGTAAGCAAAATTCCTATCAGAAACAAAACTGCTGATGGGTAGAAGAAAGCACAGACCTGTAAGTTGAAGAAGGTTGGAAGGCAGATGCTGGACAAAAAGGCAGTTTAGAGGTGGTCAAGGAGCTAGTGATGACGAAAAGGAGGAGCTGTGCTTGGGAAGAAAGCTGAAAGCTGTACTCATATAGGGTTTCTCTGCATCTGTGTGCATAGCTTTTAGGGAAAAGCCAGAGAAGGCTGAATGATAAGACTGGAGTCTATAAATTTGGGGTGTCAGATTTATTTCTTCAGTCTCTTCTGAGATAGAGATAACATCCAGAAAATTGCTGAAGTTAATTTGCATGGCAAAAGACAAGATTTAGGCAAAAGAATGAGAAAAAAAGTAGGAAAACAAAATGATATGGCTTCATAGGGGAGAGTATGCGCTGTGGTTCTTTTGTTGGATTTGTCCCCTATAATGCCTGTCTTCACTCGTCATGGGGCACGTTTCTCAGTTCGTGCAACTCCTGCCTAAATAAGAGAAGCCTGAATCAGTAAGTCAAAGCTTTGTAGAGCAATATTAAGCAATGCCGCTTTAATTTAAATCTGTTTTCAGAGTAAAAATAGATTTTAAAAGATATCAATCAGTTCTTTGGTGCTGTTCTTGCTTTAAGGTGAAGTGCTCACCTGGCAGAAGTGACAGAGGTGTGAGTCTCAATGCTTTATAATTTCTTCATGCAAAAAAAGTTGCGTGAAAAAATGAACATATTCTGAACTCTTCATTCATCATTCTGAAAGTGCTGGCTGCCTCTGAGTGCTGATATATTTTATTGCAAAGGTTCTGGGCAAGGCTTTGAAACGTATTTGCAAGCAAACTCCTCCTGGCAGTTTCAGGTAGAGGCCTTCGCAGAGCTCTCTGCAAATATTTCTCCAGGTGCAGAAGTCTATAAATAGAGCAGGACATCTGTCCGCATGAGATTCCAGTGTCGTGTGCTACTGTGGTGGTCTAAGGTGCTGAGGAGATTGCGGAAGGACTTCAGAGGTATGATGGTGCAAGAAAGAGAAATTAGTTTCTTCTGACATTCCATTAAGAATTGGATGGAGGTTTCAGACGAGACTGTAAATCTCATCTGGGAATCCCTTATGTCCTGAAGTGAGGGTAATGTTTAAAGACTGAGAACTGGCCACAGTAAGACCAGAAAATGATCGCTTGCACTCAGGGATCATTTCTAAAATAACAAAGGTCTTTCAGCTCTGTGTCAATTCAAAAGCAAAATCAGCCACCACTAAAATGCCAAAGAAGAACAGTTATTATTACTGGACTAAAACTTCACACATTTGCAATGACATATTGGCTCCTTTTTTATGTGAGAAACCTGACCGTGAAGGAAGTACTCTCTTGTGACGGATGATAACTCAAATGATAGGAAGATTTGTGTTTAATGTTTGTTATTATACAACCGAAAAAGACTGAGCTCTTATGTACTGCAATTTCAAAATGCTAAGAAAATTGTGTAAAAAAAGAAAAAAAAAATTACATTACTTGATATGACATAAGTTGCTGCTGATAACGTAAATGCTAATTTCAAGAGATGTGCCTTTGTTTCTGGAGGTGAAAAGAAAATGAAAATGAATATTTGCCATGAACTAAGTACATAGTATGTGAGAAACTGTAATATAGATAAATCACTATTTGATCACTAATAGATTGTATAACATGCCTTCAATTGTTTTCAATTACTTTTTTTTGTCTAGTAAAATAATATCAGAATTTCAGAAGAGATTTTTTTTTCATCCTAGCGCATCTAGTAATTCTGAGAAATGGCTATATTCACAAGTTATATTGATTGTAGTTGGAAGCATGGTGAAATATTTTTCAGCTATTAGAAATGGCTTTGGACATTAGGTGAATACAAATCAGTTAAAACTCTCTAAGATCTTTAATAACAAAAATATTAAGGATGATTCAATGACTGTCTAGCACTTACATTTCTATGACAGTTCTCTCAAAAATTTGCTATTGTATGGTTATAACAATGTGAACTTCTAATTAAGTTTTATGCCATAATGTGTTCAACAAAAAAAGCTTTCAGCAAAAAAATGATGATATTTTTTGCTCATAAAATTGACTGAAGTAAATACACCTTATAACAAAGCAGGAAAAATGAAAAGGGATGCTGTTCAACGTTATGTATTAGTTCTTAATTACCTGTTTTCTCACTCTGATTTCAGGACATGGATATGCCTTAACCTCTTCCACTTAATTTTCTCTAAAAAGGAATATAGTGACTTTGTAGAAAATTTTAAGTATTGCTGAAAGCTGAGGGTTATTGTATGAAGAATACTCAATAATGAAGTTTTCATTCTATTAGTGAGTTCTTCAGGATCTTGAATTAGAAAATGGTGTAATATTCTAACATTGATCTTAGTTCTCTGTTTCTTAATGTGTAGGAGGTATTATATCCATTCTTACCTCAAATGAATAGTGAAAATTATTTCTTCCACGTTTGGGACAGATTGCAGCAACCTTCTAAATATTGTTCTGATATGGCTGAGGTTCAAATTAAAATTAATCTGAGTTTCACTTGTTTAAATGCTTTATAAGTTGCTTGGAAAGAATTTAGAAGGTACTCGAGTGCACTATACAGATACTAAGTACCAGTTAATATAATAAATGACTTATACTGATTGAAATACTTTTCAATCAAAATGTGCAGATGAGAAAATTTGATTTTTCCAGCAAGCGAATAAGGCTTCATCCACTGTTGGTTTTGTTGTTTTTTGTTTTTGTGGTCACACCCTCACCCCCCCACACCAGTTTCATGGGCTGATATAGCTGTCACAGCTGCATAAAACAGCCTGAAGAAGCAGCTAGTACTGTCATATATTCTCAGTGATTTAACTTTCCTCTCAATAGCGTGAACAGTATTTAAACACAAGAGCAAATTCAAAGGTAGCCCTGACTGCACTGACATGACACTACTTTGGAATTAAAACAATATAAATCAGTTCTGCCAACCTTTAATTGAAAAGTATATATTTTATACATCTGTCTTAAAAATTGTACAGTACTGTAATCATATTAAGAAATTAAGAAGCTTTCATTATATTTCTTTGGATGTGTCAGTGCATGGACATTGCTACAAGAAGAACTGAGGGGTTGATGAACCAAACCTTGACAGGACAGCAGAGGAACTCTGTATAAATCTGGTCTTTATCTACAACAATATTTAAAAGAGGGGTCATTGGCTATAATGAAAGAATGGGTTTGTTAAAAAAAAAAAAAGGTTCATTTGGCAAGTATTATAATGAAGAGATGAGCTTGGTCCCACTTACCTGAATAAGTCTTTCAGAGATTTTATAGCTCAACCAATTTCCCAGCGGATTGTTTTGGATTTAAAGCTATCTTCCTTATTTTGAAGATGGTTCCATTATTTCCCCCAGTTTCAGACCTCACATGAAGCGATTACACAAGCTGTATATGTCGAACTGTTGTATTCGCCAAGGCTGTCTACCTAGAGTGACCAAATGTTGCTGTTTTGTGAGTAGTGATTTCACAGCTAAGAGAAGGAAAAGACAAAGGAAAGGAAAGCTTTTTGCTAGCCAAAGTGGCTGCATGAAACGCAGAGCTGCAGCTGTGAAACTGAAGGTTCAGTGTTTACCTCTGAGATGGACAGTGGAGGGGCTTTGGTTAATTTGCTATATTGAGACCCCAGGTATTGTCATCAGATGGTTTTATTAAAAAATAGAATTTCATAAATCTAGAGGATGGGTTTACAGAGGCTCCTTGGCATAACTGAACATTGATGATACTGAACAAATCCCATTGAAAATGTATGCTGTGGTCGAAGTGTTGGTCTAAGCAAAGGATAAAAGGGGGGGGGGGGAAATCTCCAGCATTTTCTTCTAAGGACTTTTCTGATCCTCAGTTGGGAGCACAGAGCAAACAGCTTTCATCTATTGCAGGCTGAATGACGGCAGAAACTGGGAGGGGTGGAACAACACGAGCGTGGCACTAGATGTGTGCCCGTTTGCACGTAGCCTGGCTGAAGCGTGGCTCTGGCAGAGCCCGGCAATGCCCGGGTCCCAGGTGAGCACACGCATCTTGTTGTGTGCAGCCGGAGTGCACCAGCCTTGCTGGCTCCCTTCTCTCTTTCCTGTGATTTCAGGCGGCGTTCAGACCTGCCCTTCCCGCGGCTGATGAATCTGTATCATAGTGGGATTGCTGGCTCTGTCCCCCACAACTTCAGTCCGGGCCCTCTCCCAGCCCTCCGAAAGATGCTGTGAGCCCCAGTGAGGTGGTGGTATGCAACCCCGATACCACAGAGCGGCTTCAAAGCAGGGGGCACAATACATTTCTTATAACACGTTAATTATGCTGAGAACTATACCTGCACAGAAACCATTTTGTTGGGAAACCAGCTCGTGATTGCAGGAAGTCCAGAAATAGAGAGGTTGTTACTCCAGCCAGTAAAATGGTAGATTCCTGCCAAATGGGCTGTGGTTTCCTGCACGGACTTGGAACACACCAGTGACACAAACGTGAGGGTTTTGTGTCCTTTTAGCAGAAAGAGTGCTTTCTCTCCCCACCTGGAGGGAAGAAAGCAGGAGCGGCAAGTGGGAAATGGTCTTGATATCTCAACAGTCTACTAACTGAACTAAAATATTTTTTAAAAAATTTTGCTAGTTTTGCTACTGTCTGCCCAAAAAAGGTCATAAACCCCGTGTATTATTGAAGGATAAGTAATTCTATAGTAAGAGTACTACCAACAAGTGATCTAACACATGATATTTCTCTATCAAAGATTAAATGCATTGCTAAATCTTTCCAGCGCCGCATTAAAGACAAAAGAACTCTAAATAGCAGAATATTAGAGTACACTCCTGGTCATGGAAACCTCCACAAGTAGGAAGTCTCTTTAGTCATCTCTCAGTGGCTGAACTGTATAGTACATTTTCCTATGGTACTTACAGATATTAAAGGCCGTGTTTAGGATAATACTTTTCATGACTCTTTTTTGGTGCTTAAAGATTTAGATTGTCTAAAGAGATGTTTTGAAAGTGCATAGGCGAAATGGATGCTTAATTTTACTTAGTTACTCAAACTCATGTATTTTAAGATTTGTTAAATATTTATATGAATATGAAATGATGAAAAAATAAAGCAAAATATTCAGTTCACTGAAGTTTTGAAACCTCAGATATTATTTTTCTGGAATGTTTTCCAGCCTTTTGAACAGGGTAATATATCTGTGTGCACAGCTGCCCACGTGTCTTATGCTGGCTTCCATTCTGATGTGTTCTTCAGTACCAATATAATGTGGTTCATTTTATAATAATTTATAATTTATTTTTTTAAAAATTGAGTTGAATCACCACAACACATTATTGTGGCTTTCACTTCACTCATTGTTTCAAACTTCAGCCTATAAATTATTTATGGAAGGGCTTTTCTGTTAGTATTTATAAAACAAACCCAATGAAAGGACTTCAGTTCCAGAAGGGAAGGGGTCTAAGGAGACAGGTGTTAAATCCAATTCGCTTTAAAGCTTGAAATTGTTGTGATCCTTGGAGTACTTTGGAAAATCTTAAGGGTTTGTGGGATAACAGAAATCCCAGCGGGTAAAAGCACCACTCAGAATGCCTGCTGCAGTGTGGCCCTTGATATAGCAAACAACATAGTGAGCAAATCAGTAACTGGGACAGTGTTTTTGGCGATTTGCCATTTTAAAGAGGTAGTTGGGTGTAAAACAATTTAAGAAAATTCAAATTTTTCATAGGCCGTTGCCTATCAGTAAGGGTAAAGAAAGGAGGAGTTTAGCAGGGAAGTAAACGTTTGTAGCAAGACTTGAAATGGGTCAGCCAGTCCGTAACACAGCGTAATTCATGTACTGGGGTTTGTAATCAATTTGAATGAGATTTTTATCATCACCTTACAAATATGTCATGTTAGGGGAACTTTCTCCATCTTACCTGGAACAGCAAGGGATCTTTTACCCACTCTGGAAGAAGTTATGCAGATATTCCTAGTAACTGTAAGTGCTTCTAGAAGCCAAATACAGCTGCAGTTCCCTGCTAGATTAAGTTTAGGAGGGAAGAGTGAAGAGCCGTGGGGTATTAAATCCCCTGGAGGTAGGCAGGTGTTTACAGGTGTTTAACAGATATGCCAGATGAAAGGTTTACTTTCAAAAGTAAACCTTTACCTCTGATTAACGCAGGATATCCTCAGGTAGAGATATCCATTTTTTTCAAACATTTTCCTGTGCCATTCTTATTGATGACATTGTCAGAAACTTTGTTAACTTATCAACATACTTTGTGCCAGGACTTAGGTAGGATCTGTGGTAAACTTTCTGTCCCACTATATCAAACAGTATCTCTTCCTGTCATACAGATAATGTATGACATGACTAATGAAGTGTGAGAACTTGAAGCTTGCTCGAGTGTGTACACGGAGCAAGTATACAGCTCACAGGATTAAATTTGTATTAGATAAAACTGAAACAATTTTTCTCTTAGAAAACTTTTCATACGTATACATTTTTCTTTTTGCAAATTTCTGTTGGCAACCTGTTGCTGGGGATGGAAGTAAGTACCTTCATAAACCTAATATGCAATTGTGTAGGTATTTTTTTCAGTTCTGTTTGGTTTATATGACATAGAACATTTTGGACAGAAAACTTCTGTGCAACATCGCTCCTCATATTTAATTTTTCCATTGGTACCTTTTTACATTAAAATGGTTCAATGGGATTATGAGGCAACCAGAATGTTACTGTTGAAGCCAAAAAACGGCTTAGAAATCTCACTTCATGCTTTGAGCTTGTCATTTAAATATTTAACCATTTATCCAAGAGCCTTTAGATGGAGATTTCAGACATTTGAAAAAAAACATTTTCAGATAAACACATAGGCTATTGCTTGATAAAGAAATTGTGGCAAAACAAATTGAGTCAACTTTATGAAGTCTTAAAAAAATGATTTATTTTTTTTTAGTTTTGAAGATATGTCACTTTTTCCTATCTTGTCTTTGACTTTGAATGCAAGAAATGGAAAATGGAAAAAGTACACTTTCTTCCCAAATAATTGTCGTTCCTCCCCTCTTCCCCTTCTTGCCCTGCCCACTTCTCCCTTTTTATTTTTTTTTATTCTTTAGATTTCAGAAGAAATGAAAGTGAAGACAGAAATTAATGAAGATAAAGGGAGAAGGTGGAAGAAAAAACACAAAATATCAGGTATTTCAAGTAAGACTGAAACAGATCTTCAAAATGAAGGTTGTTTGATTTCATCATTTTCTCCCTTCAGAAAATTTAAAAGAGAATGCCCTGAAAAAGGAGGTTTTCAGGAAAATGTTGTTCAAAGTTTTAAATCAATTCTAGCATTCAGTTGTACTTGTTCTTCCTGTGAAATGTGGGTCTTGAACAAAGTTACACAATAAATCTAGAAATTCCTATCAGAAGACGGCTAATGAAGCGTTGGTCCAGCTGCAGTCAATGACAAAACTCCCATTCACTTCAGCAAGGGCAGGATTTCTCCCCTTATGGACACATTTAAAGAAATGATCAAAGTTTCAGCAATGCATATTCTCTGACTCCACATATGCACCAGTTGCTCTGTCTCCAGGCAGAGGGTCATGTTTAGCATATTTTGGGCTCTTTAATGTGAACATAATAGGAGAATGCCAGTAAAACCACAAGATATTGCAAGTCATCCTGCAGAAGTTTTCATCTCAGGCAAAAGGTTTTACATCAGCTCTAATAAGGACAGATATACAGCTTTTTATTTAATGCAAAAAAAAAAAAAAAAAAAATAAAAAAGCAGTCATTTAGGAAATCTAGTCACATTTTTCTTTCAAAGTTTTCCTTGAAAGCCAAGGAATAATTGTAAATGCAATTCATACAGAAGAAAATATCAGTTGTTATACTGGTGAGAACCAGCATGTAGCCAGGTTAGAGCTGAGTCCTTTTTGCCTATTGAAGAAGTGATCACAGGGCTGACAGCTGGAGTTTACTTGACTGTACAATAAAGCAGCCCCATAGGTACCTTTTGTTGTATTCAAAATGCCAAATGTAATCTTAATGCACTTTTTTCTTTTTCTTTTTTTTCCCCCCATTGAGTATTATATCTTTAACCCAGGAAATGAAAAGGTAGATAAGCAGAAAAGATCAACATGCACCCCAAATTATTTAAGACACTCTCTAGGGAAAGGAAACATTTTTCACAAATCTATTTCATTCTTGTGTTGTTAGTTAGCCAGTGAAAAGAAAGTCCAGTGGCCACTCGAAGCTGTGTGCAAAGATGATAGTTTAAATGCACAGAAAACTGCATGACAACCACACCTCTTGATGATACTTTATGTTGCCTATCAAATTCTGTGCATTAGCACTGTCGGAGTAGAGGTAGCATCTGCTTAATAACTGGAAAATAGTCCTTAAAATATTGAAACTCAGAACAAAAGAAGGAATAAAAATGCCAAACCCTCTGAATGAGTTAACTAATTAAATAGAGATATTTTCTACAGTTTTGGAAAGTACAGTACACTTGAATGCACCTTGCAAACACTTTTAATTATAATTCTAGATGGCAAGTGTGTTTGCCAGTATATATTCCCTATATGCTTTCCAGTCACTTGCCATAATGATCATTCACTGATCAAATTTTATTAGCATATCTTTCTCCAAAATAGAAGGAACTTGAGGCATCTATCTTGCTGTTGAAATGAAAAAATCTTTAGACAGTCATAAAGTGTTGTGATGTCCTTTTTGTATGACAAGAAGGGAAGAGACATATGGGTGGAAACAGACCTCCACTGCCTGGAAAACTACTACGTGAACTCCCTAATCCTTTCAAATGTATACTGTGTCACACAAGACTATCGTGGATCACACGTATTTTACCATCATATTTCTGAGAATCCCATCATTTATTCTTAGATGTGTGTTGGAACTTCTTTGTAGATATTAGGTAAAAGAACTTCCAACGTACTTTGTGCTGACTTGAGAAGTTCATGTCTATTTTGCGGGGAGGTCACATAGGATATAACACAATGTTATTTGTGAATTTTAGTTACCAAATGTAATAGGTACTCATTTATACTTTTAGACATCAGGAAGCCAGGACTGTGCCTTGA
Organism: Anarhynchus alexandrinus; assembly: GCA_008711295.1. NCBI lineage: Eukaryota > Metazoa > Chordata > Aves > Charadriiformes > Charadriidae > Anarhynchus > Anarhynchus alexandrinus. Next base: position 2,750,548 of record VUYV01000014.1, read on the forward strand.
CAGACTTGGACCCCAAAGAACATATAGAATAAAATGAAGCTTTTTGTTGAAACGCAGAATTACATCTTGGGTCACATCAGCATCAACTGGCGGGGTGCCCTCTTGCAAGACCTTAGTCGTGCAAATACAGAGCCTCTCCATTTCTCCCAGAGCTGTTTCACAGGTGTGAGTGGATGCTTGTGGATGTACAAGTGTGAATTACGTCCTACTTTGTTACTCTCTTTTAAAGAGGTGAAGCAGAGTGGGAGTTCATGAGCTCCAGACAGGCAAGGATCCTGCAGAACTGACTCTGCTAGTGACACAGATGCTGGCCAGGAAAGGTCTGCCACAAGGCCCCTAAAAGCAAGTATGTGGCTACTAAGGAAAAAGATACGCTGAAGCCTTTCAAAAAGGGTCATGTGCTTTACTGCTGAGATCCCAATGAGGAACTCGGGTGAGCAGCCTTTGCCCACACTTGAGACAAGCATGCCTTGCTTATATCACTCTTCTTCAGAACAACAGGTTTAAATTCAAACTGTTTACTTTTAATAGAAGTGAAAAACACAGTCAGTTTGTTTGTTTGTTTCAAAAGCAGACCTGAAAAATAACTCTCACTTCTACACCCACCATTGATAGTTTAGTTTTTGAAATTCATCCAGGAAAGATGCTATGTAGGAAGTGGACCTGAACGGTCACTGAAATGTTTATTATTTGTTGCGGTTAGGTGAGTGCCATGAAAATCTCACAAGAGTTTTGACTGAGCCTTTCATGAGCTGTGGATGATAAATATTTCACATTTCTTGACAGCTCACAGGCTCATCTTTCTATGGGTACATTTTTACTCGCCCACCAATCCCCCTTATGCCCTTGGCAAATATTGATATAAACAGGATGCAAAAGGCTACCTTGAAAATTAGCATGTCAGTTGGAGTACCCTTGAGTTTCCGGTGTTGCACATGGGCAGGACGGGCTGTGTCATCTAAGGAAGAACCCTGCAAAGGGGTGGTGACTCAGAGTCCTTTTACATTTCCACAGTACTGCAGCCGCTGAAGTTGGCACTTAGAGCAGAAGTGAACAGATTATAGAAAATTCTGCGTTCATCTGGTATGCAGTGGTCAATCAGGCTGGCAGAAAGTGCCAGACTGGCATAACCTCTTTTACCATCTTGATCAGTCTTTGGTTTAAGGCACAATCTATTTTAAAAACATAGTATTCCTGTAACTTTCCTCACCAGCTCCCATTTCTATTCAGTCCACTTACAGTGTTCAGAAAAAGCCCAGAAATTGGCATTGTGGCCAAAGTTTGTCTGTTATAACCAGAGAGGAATGTCTTGAACTTAATATGTTTGGTTTGGGAGATCTGTTTTTGTCCGCTATAACCAATTGTCCATTATAACCATGTCCATCATAAGTGTAGTGTGCACTATATAATTTAACAGCAGTGGTTAGTACAGCATAAGCCAACTGTTGAGGCTGGGTGGGAAACCTGAGATATTTTGTTAACCAAATATGTCCTAAAATAATCTTAATTTTTTGAGAAACTATCAATCTCTGCATTCTTGGCTAAGTGCTGTTGTTGAAATTTTAAAATGGTCTATTCATCCTTAAGTGTATGCTTCACCAAGAAAAGAAAAGGATTTTTTTTTTATTCTTTCAAAATATCAGATGCTTTATGTACTAAGAAGAACCTTGGCATCCCTGAGCTTGAGGAAAAAAGGTTAAAATGGGAGGGGAACAGACCCGATTTGTTTCTGTGGAGGAAAGTGCAATTTTGGTTGGTTGGTATCATCGGCAAACTTGCTGAGGGTGCTCTCGATAATATATATATATATAATATATATATATTTTATATATATATAATATATATTTTATAATATATATA
>VUYV01000014.1:2752826-2791779 GCA_008711295.1 Anarhynchus alexandrinus
GAAGAGGGCAGGTTTAGATTGAACATTAGGAAGAAGTTTTTCACTTTGAGGGTGGTAAGGCACTGGAACAGGTTGCCCAGAGAGGTTGTTGAGGCCCCATCCCTGGAGGTGTTCAAGGCCAGGCTGGACGTGGCCTTGGGCAACCTGGTCTAGTGGGAGGTGTCCCTGCCTATGGCAGGGGGGTTGGCACTCGATGATCTTCAAGGTCCTTTCCAACCTAAACCATTCTATGATTCTATGATTCTATGATTTTATGTTGTATCTTAGGTACAGAGCCTAAGTTTTCTCATCACAGTTAAAATAAATTGTCTGGAAATTTAAGGACTCAAGTAAAAATTCCCATGTTGTTAATTTTTTAAGCCTTGTAGCATAAAGACCAAGGAGATGAATAGGGATTACTTCACAATCCAGTATATTTTACCCTTTTAAATGCCGATAATCTTTAAAAAATGGAAATTAGCTTGGCTTGAGCTAAATCTAAATGAACACGTCCTAGTTTTTGCTTCTTGAAAAAGAAATGAAATTGGTCAGAAATAGGGTTTTCTTGAGAAAAATGAGAGATTTTTTTTTCCTTCTGTGAAACAAAGCATTTTCATTTTACATGTCAACATTTGCATTAAAAGCAAAGCCAGAGAAATGGCATGCCAGACTTGCACACCATTCATAAAATCAGCAGGTGATGCAGTCCATCTTGCAGCCAGTAATCCAGTGACTAGGGAACTCGACCAAGGGGTGGGGGAACAAGGCTCTCCTCTGCCAGTGGCAAAACTGTGTCTCTACCTTCCAAGAAATATCCTGGGGGAAGAATGATTTTATTTTATCGTTTTTAATTCCCCATCAAAGCGGTCCCAATTTGCATGTGATAGAACTTTTTTATTACTAAGGATTCTCCCACTTTATTTATAAGAGCTTAAATCATTGTGTTCTTCTTCTTGACTCTAGCCTGGCATCCTGAGAGCCTTAGTCCCTTGGAGTCCACCGATGGCCCTTGTTGGACTTCATGGACTTTGCACGGTCTGGTGGGAGTAATTTGGAGAGTGTCATGGATGTGTCCGCCATCTGAAGGAGTGGGACTGAGATAGGGCAGAGGGAGGGGAGCAACTTGCACAAACTTAACAGCTTTTGAAACATATGCAGGCATCTACAAGTACCAGGCAATTGTGGAATGGAAGAGCAAGCCTCAGGCACAATCCCTCCTTGGGTGGCAGCCTGTGAATTTGGCAGTGAGGAACTGTGAGATAGCTTGTAAGAGAGCTCTGCTGTTCAGGGGCCATTAACCGGTCCTTATGTAAACTCTTCCTGAAAACTCACTTCTACCATACTGAGACAAAAAGAATAGTGTCTTCTCTGATCCGCCAGCAAGCTGCAAATAAGACTTTTCAATTTTTATTTTTTTTTTTCTGTTTTGCTGCCCTTGTTGCTGGTAAGGTAAAACGTATTACAGGCAGTTTAGTACTAGAGACTGACATTTTTCTTTTTTTAAGTCTCTGCTGTGAATGGAACAAGACTCCTCTTCTTGCTGAAAAAATGGAGTTTCTTGATGAGAGGTGTTATGCAAGTTACTGTAATTACTTGGCCTGAGAACCCCAGGGAGTTCTTCTGGGAACTATCCTTGCAGGCAGGATAAAGTCAAACTTGCTCAGCAGTGAAACTTCAGAGCTGTGAATTCTGCCCCCATCCTGACTAAAATATGAAAAAAACACTGCAGTAAGTTCCAGCCTGTCTCAGTCCACCCAAATATAAACTAACTCATCTACTGAAAGTTTATGACAAATGAGATGCAGCCAGTTCCACCTTGGCCTTTAGAGCTGAGGAGAACTAAAGGCCTGTCTTTGTCCAGTGATAAATGAGAGGCTTATTCCAGGATTTTGCTCTGCCAGTGAATTATAGTTGGAACTGTTGGGAAAGGAAAAATTGTGGTTGGAAAATGGAGTGTATTATGTGTGAGTGACAGAATGTTTGTGCATGTATGTGGGTGTTCTGAGCAGATCCTTACGATGCATAAAAGAATAAGGATGAAGAATGCTTAAGTGTTGCCAAGTTGTCAAGTGTTTATCTTTTCAGATATATGGTAGTATCGACAGTCCTTCTTACTGGATGGCTCCTACAGTAAGCAGAGAAAAGGGAAAAAATGGATAGAGTCCTGACAGAATAATATGAATTTTCTTAGAATTAGAAAATAGTATGAATAAATCAATAATTTACATATGTACATAATTTCTTACTCCATGAAAGCAGAAGTTTTTCTAGTTCATGACATGAGGGAGAATCTTGCAATGGCAAAGTTGGTGTGAGTAAAACAAGTTTTGTATTAAATTTCTAGCAGGGCTTGACCTGTTCAGGCAGGTTAACTCCCTTTCTAAAGCCATCAGCAGGTTTTCAAGTTGTTGTGGTGCTTCTTTGTCAGATTTTCAGTGCTTTGGCAGCCTTAAGGTTTGTCTTGCCATCTATCTTCTGCCCTTCAGTCTTTTCAGGTACAGCCACTTACAAAGCGCCTGTCTCTGGCAGGAGCAATCAGCCTTCTTTACGGGTTTACCTTCCCGCTTCACAAATTCCAGGGGATGTCTTCTTTCTCCTTGTTGAGAGAGGTGTTTTTGCACCTCTCAAGAGCTCCACAGCCTGATGTCTATTCTCTAACTCCGAGATGAAACAACTGAATTTCCCACTCCAGAATCCAAACCCACTCGACCCTTCAGGCTTGTTTGCTGTCTGGGTATCTCCGCAGACCTCAGAGGGTGTCTCCCTTACTAAGCAAAGCACTTGCAATCCTGATAACTTATTAAAACTGGAATGCCTCTATATGGTCTACAGACAGGGAGCGGAGTCCTAGTTCAATACTACTTCTCACTTCCCACATATCCTCACGAGACGGATCTTGGGCCCTCCTAAACAACCCTCAATTTGTCAAAGAATCACTGTCCTGAATTTGGAAATTTTGGTGTGGGCAGCCTGTACATCCATTTAGGCAGACTTCTGAGCATTCAAGAGTCATGATTGGGACACATTTTAAACTTTGTATGACAAATATCTAGTGTATCATTTATAAAGTGAGCACCGATGATGCCTTCTTCCCTCAGTATGCTGGGCAGAAGTCATCTTCACTTTTTCAGGAGGTGTGTATATGTACATAGGCACAGATTCCAGTATGAAAGCTTCTGCTTGCTGTATTATTTCATGACACTGTACAGATGGTCTTCTAGATTACAAAGGAAATGCCTCTGGCAAGCTGTGCTCTTCACTGTGATTGATGCTATGAGGTATAAGCTTAGAGTTTCTCCAAAATATCTCCTTTTCTCATCTTGGTGTTGTTTTTTTTTTGGTCTGCTAATAGAATGGCGTAACACAGAATATTTCTAAACGATTAGGAAATATTTGTAATCTGTTTAGATAAGCACCTTTGATATTTATAATTTGTAAAGATTTCTTTAACTGTGACTTGAAAGGGACATCCTGATATCATTAAGCATTCTACATTCAGCAATGGCTAGTGGCTATTTCATAGTAAAAAACAATATGAAATGCTCTGCATTTATAGTAAAAAACAATATGAAATCTTCTCCATGTCAGCATCCCACAGTATCTCCTTCCTAACCAGCAAAACATATCTTCACCCAGTTTATTCTATCTTTTTTGAAATCAGTTTCAGTGAATAGTGAACTATCTTCCCTGAGCAAGAGATAAAAAGCTGCCTGCTTCATATTTAGGACTTGCCTTTACATGTTTCATATTTATTTTTCTTACCATTTTCATCAGTTTCCAAAATGTCAAGCATAGCATTTCTTCATAAAGATTTTCAGTTTTGAATGACACATTAGTCATCATCCAGCTTCAAGCAACATTGAAAACTTTCACTGAAGTAGACATATATGAAGGGTCAAAATAATCAGAATATGTTAGTTTTAGAGTTCAGTTGTTAGTGTATAATAAGAGCTTTTGGCCTAGAAGAAAAAGCTTGTATCTTTCCTTTGAGGACTGAAATGAAATGCACTCAAACATCGGATTAATTTAGGATTTTTTAGGGCTTTGTATGGCATATCATCTGATTTCCTGAATGTCATATTGGCAGTTAATGAATGCCAGTTGAAAGTAAGAGCCTGGATGTGGTAGCTAACAATTAATACCCATGAGTTTCATTATGGTGATCCTAACACTTCACTAATTAAACATATTCCTATAAACAAAGGTCCAAGAAGTGGAATTTTCAAATAGGTTCCTCTTTGCCTACTTTATCCCTGCTCCCACTGAACCAGTTGGAGATTTTTAAGACAGGATAAATGAGATATGTGCAAGGCAGTCCAGTTTTACAAACCCTGTCTTGCAATTGCTTACTGTTGTTTGGATGATGTTACAGGCATGGCATTAATAGAAGTGCAGGTCAAATCTAAGACACAGAGTAGAGAATATTATTTTTGAAATTACAGATGGCAAAATTCTTTCTCTTCAATTAGCTGAGAAACCAAGTTCCATGCATTCTTTCCAGGTGAACTCTTAAGTTAAGGACTTATTTGGGAATAGGAAGGGTTATTTTTGGTATTGAACTTTTATTTCAGAGATGGTTAAATGGACTGATTTTTATATCTGATCAAAGGCCTGATTTTTCTTCTATAGAAGTTAATGGCTATGCTCCTATTGATTTCTTAGAATGCTGGATATTCTTCCAAATTAATTCTGTGCTAAAATGGGGCAATCTGTTTTTATATAAAAAGTGAAATTTATGGTCAGGCCTGGCTTGGTTTATGTTGTTGAAGACTATGCAGGGCTTCAGGAATCAATGCAAAATAATAAAAAATTAAAAGGGAGAAGCATTCTGTCAATAGCACTCCTGTAACAAAGGGAATGCTTGTTTTATATTGATTAGCTTCTGTTAAATAATGCATTATGGCTTCACAACGATGTAGGCTCTTGCAGGGTTGTTTATTGCAAGCAGTGGCAGTACAGCAATGCTCTTAGTGAGCAAGGAAATCAATACTGTATCTGTAAACACACTTGCAAATGCAGTCCCATGGCTCACTCTCCAATCTGCAGCTGCCCATTAAACCAGAACAGGGTGAAATAAGACTGGTTGTTATATTCTGTATTTCAGCACCTTTCTGGACAGCATTAAACTGCTGAGGCACTTCAATTAGAATCCAATCCATAAGTGGCTTGTTTGGTACACTTCTACTCACCTATTGCGTACATAAGAGTACAAATCAACTCAGCCATTTCCAACATGACAGATTTGCATATGAGGACAAATATTTAGCAGCTTCCATTTTTTTGGACAGCGAAAGGTTCTGAGAGCAATTTATTTGTAAAGCTACCAAATAATCCTAGTTAAAATTAGGGCGTTCTCAACTTAGTGTAGCAACCCGAAGAGCATCTTCTTCAAGCTGTTAGCTGCTCGGCCCTCATTGAATTAGGGTTCTAAAACAGTAAGGCTTCTCTGGAAATCTTTGAAGGATGGCTAAGGAAAATGTCTTCATTCTTTGAAAGTGTGGTGTGGGTGCCAACTGAAGAACCGGGTGAATGAAGCTAAAGTGAGAGTGGGGACCAGTGAAACACACAAACTCCCTGGGCACCTGATGCCATGTCATAATTAGCATCATTTGCTCTCACACACACCTGGTCACACAGCAGGGAAGTGGCATACTTCCCCACTGCCCTCTGCAGATTATGCCAAGGGCAGTGCTCCAAAAGGTTTGAATGAAGCTGAGCTTTCTGTTTAGGGGGTGGTTGTTCATTTAATTACCATTCCTCACAATCTGAGATCCTTTCAAGTATCACAGTCTAGTCCCTCTGAGCCAAACTACCTGAATTTAGGAGAGCTGTGATGCTTTTTCCATCATGACTTTGATTACATTTAATAGGGTGTGACTGGCCCAGTGGATAATACAAAAAGACCATAGTGTAGCTTTATGCATATTAAATTCAAGATAAAATAAGCATTGTTTCAAACAATGAGTATTCACAGTTCCCTCTAATATTACCAGAAAAAGGTTAACATTTGTAGCACTGGACACTTACAAGTAATGGTAAATGATAAATAATATAATGCCAAACAGATTTGATTGTTTCAGACAAGCTTCATTAGAGTGAAGTTTGGTTTATCTTCATGGATTGATTCTGTGAAAATGTATCTGCATAGTTTATTGTACAATGCCTTCTCTGGACACAAAGAGTAGGATTTATGTGAACAGAGTTTAGCCACCTAAAAGTCAGGTTTGTAGCCTAGGTTGATAGTCTGGAATTCCCTTATAGTTGATGGATATATATAGTCTTCTCCAGGAGACTGAGATAGCTATACAATACAGGGGGAATGCATACATTTATGGAGGTACCTGAATTTCTTCATTGGCTCTGTAGGGAGCCTTGGCAGCCAACCTATATCAGATTTTACACATTTTACAACATTAGGCTGACTGAGGGAATCCTATCATATGAAAAATAATGACCAGCCAAGGTGTGAGGAGAGCTGGAGACAGGGGTTTTCAAGTTAAAAATAGATGCTATGCAATAATTAGTAACAGTTGGAGACACAAACTAGTGCTGAACAGTGCTGGTTGGTCTCATTTTGAATTCTTCCAAAAGGGAAAGATTATTTGTGAGGTTAACTATTAGTTCAGAGCCAAATTTCAGCTAAAGAGAGCTCCAAGCCATTTTGCAATTACTCTAATAATATTGCTTCAGAGGAAACTGCTTGGCTATTTAATAGAGAATGCTTCACAGAAGTCTGTGGTGACTGGGAACTAGAGTCCAAAATACTGTACTGAGGGCCATTATTTTTCAATACCAATATAAGGGTTTATTTGAAGTCACTGATCTTGTTCCTTAATTTCTAATGAGGTCCATATGACAGACATAGAAGAAATCAGGGAAGCAGGGTGAATTTTAGAGTTCTGAGATCTATCTGAAATTTCTTTTGGACAAGGTATGAGAGGATGATGCGACCCCTGAGCCTGGTGGAACAGTATCCAGAAAAACACCTCAATGGCCCCAAGCCATGGACAGAGCAAGGGAATGACATCCATCTTCTGACCACAAAGACATTCTCTATATTTCCTTCTCTCCCTTAGGAATTTTTCCAGACAAGGTCAACCTATATATGAATGGGTAACCAGCAGCCCATGGCTGAGTGGATAGTTAGTTTTGGACCATTTGTATAACACTATCATGAACATATTTTTTACTTTAAACACTTCTAATAAGTTATCTTCCTTTCAACCCAACAATATACATAATTACCATGGTGCACTTTGCTGTCATGACCCGGCCTGTTCACATTCCTGAGGGAGCTTGTTTAACTCTAGTTTGGCTATTGCCATATCACACTGCAGAATACAGACACCCTTTGAAACATGGGTAAAATCCAAAGCTGCGATGTCACCAGTTTGATGAACATCAAAGTAAATCACCATTAAAGGAAACAAGATCTTCCTAAGAACAGTTTCAGCTTATCTCTGGTGTGGAAACTATGAAGAATAGGGGCCAGTTTTCACCCACCTGTGGGTTGCACCCTGCCTAGGCCATCCAAAAGGTAAATGGAGTGAGCTGGGGAGAAGGAAAATATCTAGCACTGAACATACACAGCCTCTGAAGTTATTTTCCCACAACCCAACAGAAAGATCTATGTATATAAACTAGTTTACACTTTCAGGGGATTCTGCAACTAGTAAATGCAGACATGAAAAATGTTTTATTACATCTGTAATAATACCTTTAGATAAACCTCACTGTGAGTGATATATTTTAAAAAAGTCTATCTATGTTAAGGTTTCATATTGCTAACCATTAGCCATTAAAATATCAGTTACCAGTATGGTTTATTGCAAATTAGTGAGCTGATCCCTTGCCTTGGTCCTGCAGCAAAAGAACTTTTTGATAGCTCTCACAAAGAGCTAATCATGGGATTTCATCTAAGGGAAAGAAAATAAGCTAAGTCTTTCATTAAAACAGTCTATAAGAGAAATGCATATTGCAAATGTGTTTCTCAACTCATGGGTGCAGAACTGAAGTGAATTATTCATTTCCAACACAGCCTTCAAATCAAAACATTTCAGCATTCCTTACTTACTAACATCAGTGGATCGTGTGAACCAGAACGCTATGTTACAATAACCTCATGATTTTTAGGCAAAAGGATCCTTGAATAATATTTCAGTCTCTGCTTTTCCCTGGAAACTTCCTTACTTTCAGCAGTCCTCCTCTACTTGCCAACAGTGACCTAACTCTAAAATTATTTGCTACATTTGAACAGAGAACAAAATTAACTCTTAACAAAATGGGTGGCCTATACCATCAGCAAAGAGTGGAATGGGGCTCAAATGTATGTCCTGACTGCTGCACTAGCAGGGCTTATATTCTTTGTGAAGTCTCTTTGGCCAGTGAAAAAGCAGTGTTTTGTCCAGAGGAGCTACCTTAGCTGCATGTTACTGTTACGATGTTTTGTCAGCTAATTGGATTCCTTTTCATGTATTTCAATAATTGCCAGAGCTGTGCTTTGTGATTAGTTTGCAAGCATAACTTTTCAGGGTAGGAACTGGGCTTAAACGTATACAATACAACGTAGTTCTTCCAGAAAGAAGCTTTAACGTAGAGGACAGATTTTTAGATGTCCGTACTATATAGACTTACCTAAGTGGGTTTTTTATTAGTACTGGGGAAATAGATCATTTCATGGGAAAGGAAGGAGGAGAATTTCTTGCTGTAGTTTGCAGGGCACATTTCTTAGATTTGAGAACTGCTCAGACATTCAGTCAACATCATCCTCTGAAGGCGCTTAGGTTTTGGCAGGTACATTTATCCATGGAACAACACACAAAAAGAAACCCTGATGGTTTGGAAGGGGTCGGTGGAGGTCTGAAGGTTAACTTAAGCCAAAGATCCTGAGGGAAATTATTCTTAATGAAAACTGACACATATATGCCCCTGACAGCTTTAGAAAAAACAAACATATATTTCATCTGAATCTTAAAAAGCTCAAATATTTAAGCTGTGCAACAAACCCTGAACAAATCTTGCACTGAATAGCTTTAGCTGCCAAGGAAAAATTAATTCACACACTTTTTATTCCTACTGCTCTGGTACCCAGCGGAACTGTTTTACATTTATCTGACCCCATGCAATACCTTTCTTTCAAAACCACTACATTTAATACATTTTCATAAGGAACAATTTGGAGTGTTGCCCAGTCATTGTCTAAAATGAAGCAAGAACAGAACCTTTAACACAACATGTGCATATACTATCCCCACATTGTGTATGAACACAAGAGCAGGCATCCTTTAGAAGCAATAAAAGTTGTATCTATCTACCTAATGAGCTCCAAATGGTATTTCTTGCACACTCAAATTTCCCACTTAAGTCCATGGGCTTTTTGCACGTATAAAACAAGCACAGTAAATGTAACTAACTATAGGCACATATTTATACTAAAGTATGACATCTTCTACTGCAGAACTGTCTACTGTAACAACAGGAACAACATGGAGTTTTCCAGAAGTTATACAAAGAGGTTTTGGGTGTATGCTCCCACTGAACATGAACTGGATACTGTTCTTACAAGTTTCTTGATGAGAAGACTGTGTCTCCTGTAACTGAGTCTTTATTATAATAACAGATAAGCTAAGACAGGAAGGAGCTTGAGAAAGGGAGAGCTAGTTATATGTCTTTCAGTAGGTAGCTATGACAGAATTGACTCACTAATTAAAAGAGGTTGAATGCTTCAGGGATGTTACATTTCAGTCCAGACCTTAAAAGATCAGATAGCCCTACGAGATGCCTATCATATTGCTCAATGTGCCATTACAGATCTCAGACACATTAAGCAAAGCATGCTGCTGTTAAAAGCCAGTGGCAGTCAGAAGGCACGCTTTCATAAAGAAGGTGAGAACTGTTGAGTGTGAAGTCTGATAGGAGTTATACTGGTTTGTACCAGCTGAGATTCTGCTTGTAATCAGCATGATGCTGGTGACTGACGACAGCATCTTAATGGCTGGGAGCTGCACAGTGTTTGTTCATCCCAGCCTGGGTTAAAAGGGAACGCTGTTAACGTTTGCATCACAAGGATGCCCAGAGACCTATTCAAATATCAGGAGTCCATTTTGCTGCCCTCCTGAAGTTTATTTTCTCAGTAGGCTTATCCTTAGAAAGGTGTGAGAAAAGCAGAATTGCTGTCTGTAATAGAATCACAACTGGAAACTGAGACAGTTTAAAAGCTTTCTACATCTGATTATATGAGATAAGACACTTTCCTGCTAGAAAAATAAAGGACTACTGCAGTAACTTATCAAGGCTGAACCCTTTCTTTAAAAGTGCTTTTAGTTAAAGCAAGATTTGAGTTGTGGGAGTAAAAAATACTGAAAAGAAGCAGGCTAACAAACTTCAAATGTGAGATGTAAATGCAACTGAAAGGCAGAAAACAAACTTTTCTCTGGATCTATAAGGACAGAAACTAGTTGGTTTAAAGTGTAGCAATAAAGGCTCAGGAGAAGTTTTATAACATGGAAAAATATGGAGCCAAAAGGTATAAGAAACATTATCAGTGGTGGTTTATAAGTACAGGTTACATATACACCTCTTAAAAGTGGTTTAGGGATTCTCAGGGCAGGATGAAGGACTGCGTTGCCTCCACGTTCCATCTCATATTCGCTTTCCATCCTCTGGTGTCCTATTGCCTGCGTTATAACAGAGGTCAGACAATATGATCATGGCTATCCTGTTATAGCTCTGTATCTGCAAGAATCCAAAGAGGTCTGCAGCTCTGCTGGGAGCTGAAGGTAAGCCTCTGAGTTCCCTCCCTCCCTTCCTTCCCTCTCTCCCTCTGATTATTTTTTTATTTAACATAAATTATCCTTGCCTATGATTATTTGTGTATTGAACACAAATTGACCACTAAGAGTCCCGAGAATGAAATCCAGGATTACTTGCCCCATGTGGGTCCTCTACTCACAAGGCTGTGTAATCAAGTTCATTTTCTGTTCTGAATTTCCACATACCAAGACACATTCAGATGGAGAAACAGTGTCTCCTTTACCTGGGATGAGCATTGTAACTGCACAACTTCTTTTCTGGAGCTAACCTCAGGTCTTCTTGAGGGGACTTGCATTCTCTTCCTGAAAATGGAGGAGGTTGAGATGTATTTCACAGCAGCATTGCAAAGACATATATTGACACGATTCATTTTACACACAATGGTATACTGTAGTGTAGATATATACATGACCTATAGTGGATCTCTCTTATACTAATTCCAGATGGTGCAGAATAAATTTCTTAAAAAACTACTATTTCTTGGAATTTCAGACACTGATCTTCCTGTTAAAAACATCTGCAAATGTGTATGTATATGTATGTACTGTGTTTACAGAAGAAGAGATGATTAAAAGAATATTATTAACCCAAATATGTTTGACTTCTTATTTAATCTCATACTCAAGCCCACTTTATATTCTACACACAACTGTCTGTAAGTCCAACCCAATAACAATTTAGGACATCTTCATCTGTTCTGAGCATGATTATGTTTGTAATAAGACTTAAACTGTTTTCCTGTTCAACAGACTCTCCTAATAGTGTGAACATGCACTGAACTTTCTGTGGCAATCTTCACAACTTTCTTATCACTGGTGCAACCGATACTTATTCCTCATACCTGGTAGGTGGGTATAAAGCCAAGTTCCAGCTTGCCCAAAGCTCTATTTTTCTGTATTCAGCTGTGACAACCCTCCCCAGGAGATGGTGACAGTGCTGCTGCTCTGTCCTAAGCATTTTGAGGTTTGAAATACTTTGTTCAAATGGTGGTTTGACACAAGATCAAGGATTTTTTTTTTTTAAATAACTTTTCAGGAACCACGGAGTATATGTATTATTGAGGATTTCAGCTTTCTTACAGATATAAAGGCTGTCTTCTTTTCAGCTGTGAAATTGGAAGAGGTTGTTTGCCATTGCAATTAAATTCTTAAAGCCTTTTAAAGTAATTTGACTTTAAAAGTATTTTCATCTTTGTCTTAGTAATATAGTCATAGAAAATAGGGCTGGACGGTGGTCAGCCCAGCCACCCTGCTTCCTGAAGAGAAGACTGACTGCAGTTCAACTGTTCCTGACAGATGTTTGGTAAACAAGTTTTTAACAATGTCAGTGATTGAGATCCCACAACCATCCCAGGTGCTAATGAGGAATTTCTAATTTTAGGTATCTTTATAGTTCAGGCAATTGCATATCAACAATTAAAAAAGGTGGCTTAAAAGGAAAAGCGTTTTGAAAATGGGATAAGGACTCTTGTCTCAAAATATTTAATTCAAATCTCGAGATGAAAAATATTACATCTGTTGTTACCACCATTAAAATATTTTCTAAGGCAAGCAGTTATTTTATTTTTTTTAGGCTTTAGATCACCTAATTATGAGGAAACAATTCCGGTTCCTACTGGACAACAGCTCCGAGAAAATCTCAAGGCTACTCTTAAGCGAAAGCTACAAAACAGAGCTTATGGAGTGTGCTCTGTCACATGGTTCTGAATGATTATTTTGCTCTTGCATCATCCCAGGGACCACAGGTTTCTTCAGGTGTGTGAGTAAAACAATCCAGCTCTTATTCATTGATACCTAGTTGTGTGCATCTTCAACTGAGCAGCCCCTCACCTCTCTGGTATATTAGCGAAGAAAGTTGATTGGATTGACAAGCCTCTGGTGAACGTGGGAAAAGAAACAGTGCAGTTAAATAGAACATCTAAACAAATATATATCTATATTCACTTCCCATAAAAGATGAATCTCTTCTCGAAGGTGAAAGAAAATTTTATTCTAATACATGGAAGAAAGTTATATTTTTCTACATTATTGTAGCATGAGCAACTGTGAATCATCTATACAACCTTGGGCTGTGCCATTAAAATAAATAGAGATGAGAAGAGAAAGAAAAGTCTTCCAAAGAGCTGAGTAGTATTGGGAACAATCAAATCTATTTCTTGCTCTATACCTTCCCTGAACTTTTGCTTACCATGTTTTCCACAATAAGAGTTTGGTACATCCTAATTTTCAATACTTCTGACCTGTGATAGCAACAGGCTGGGATTTCAGGTTTTCGTTTAGCTGGGAATGAGAGTTGACCTGCCCTTAAGTATTTATTTTAGCTTTCCAGGTGGAATATCAAGCTATCAGCTATCAAGCAAAGCTGAATTTTTCCCTGTCTTCCAGTTTTATTTTTTTCTTGAAAGACGAAAGACACAAAATTTCCAGCTAGCTCCACTGAAAACTTTCTGTATAAAAAACCCCCTGAAACGTATTTTTCAGAGCTGTGTGCAACCAAGCACGTAACCTGTGCTCCACTGAAGTTGTAATCACCTATGAAAAAAAAAAACCAAACAAAACAAACCAAAAAAATCCTTTGGGTTCCTTCCATTGTCTGGTTTTCTCTTTTTCCTGCATTTGCTGTTTAATTCACACCTATCATTTTAAAGCTTAACAGCATATGAAAAGTAGAGAAAGTCAATGGTGGTGATTCCAGTAGATTCTGGACTTGTATGAGAGAGAAAAACACTGAAATAATTTAGTTTGTAAGAGATATTTGCAGTGGAGAGGTATGAAAGAGCTGTACACAGTATCATCAACTCTTCTACTAGTATAAGCGGGGATTGAATTCTGCACCATCACCAATTTTCATATGTGATTACTTTTTTTCTCAAAGCACCTATGCCTATAAAAAGGGCAGATATAATTATGACAGAGTGTGGTGGGGGGGTTGTACCTCTTAAAACCTGGACAGGGACAGAAGATATGACACTTTGTGAATTCTCTTTTTGCATCTGTTGTCAGCTTTCTCTTTCATGCTAAACAATGAGCTATGGGTATGACCCACGGAGAACAAAGTCAGAGAAATAGTAACCAGCAGCCAAGTCGGCTGCTAACTCAAGTGAAAATGCAAGCCAGCTGGCAAGGGCTGAACATTTTAGCAAAAGGCGTAAGCGCCCCAAAACTCCATGAAAATATCAATGAGAAACATTTCTTCTTGATTACTAGGCAGATGTTAAGGGATTAATATGAAAGGGAAGATTTAATTAGGAACAATGCTTTGCAGAACAAGTTAGGACATATGAATGGATGGAGCAGGAGAAAACAATTCACCCTTAAGGTGTCACTTTTATGTGTTTTTGAAGAACTGTACTATATGTCTACAATGTTTGAAGTGCAGAACAGGGTAAGAGTCTGAAAGAAACCGAAGAAATTAAAAATCAGGTTAAGAGAACAAATGCCACTAGAACAAATCAGGTACATCATCACCAAGGTAAAATAAGGTCTAACCTGAGAAATTCCTTATGTATTTTCTTTGCCATTGCAAAAAAAAATATGAGAAAGAAATAATGGAACTTACACATGTGTCTGTAGACAGTAAGATGAGTCTTGTTTAAAAACATTTCTCTTGAAGAAGCTACACTTTTATAACTGCCTGGTCCAGAAGATGATTAACACATATCCACAAAAATAGGCTTTGTTTCTTATGCTTATTTAAAGAGATAGCTCTTAGCGCTGCTAATGCTCGCCACTCCACAATGAACAGGCAGTGTCAGTTGTCTTGTTCACAGTAGGCACCGCGTACTTGGATTTTGTCACCTGGGCAACAGTGCACATATTTCTGTTTCCAAGGGCACTTCAGAAGGCAGTGTCTGCTGCTGTTATAAAGGACTTCCCCTGATTCTGTGTTCCACCAACTCATGCTGGTTCCAGTAATTCATATTCTTGTATTTTCAGCATTATTTCACTCAACTTGAAACCTTTTTTAGGAGGTGTAAATCAGAGGATTCTGTGCTACCCTACTTTAAAGCTGGAACAAGGAACTACAGAGCTAGGTCTGCTGTCTTTTGAAAATTTTGGTGAGAAGTTCATGCTGGGGTATTTTCTGTTATGAGAAGTCCTAGAGAAGCTGTCAGAAATGGAAACAATATGCTCTGATGGCAGGAAGGCTCTATAAAAAGTACTGTACAGTCAAAACTGTCCAGTTCCAATAACGGTTTCTGATGGTGCTTCTTTACTATCTCAAAGCAGATGTTTTGAATACAGATGACCGCTGTAGTTCTTGTTATTTAGCATTCATGTTCTGATAACACCATAGAGCCATGCTGAGGTGGTTGTTTTAGGAGGTATTTAAACAAACACTCTGAATATGTAGACTCGCATAGAAAACTGCAGAAAGATTCTCATTCCCTATTACATTTAAGAGAACGTTTCCATAAGTGTTTATTATCCAGATGATACTTACAGAGTTCGAGGGTGATCTTTCCTTCTTAGCATAAATTTGCACCCCACTGCAAGGTACATTCCGTGTCTCCTTCCCAGAGACTGAATTAAGGCTCGCAGGATTCGACAGCTCATGCCTCTCTGCCCTCTTTGTGGCTGCTGCATGCAGCTAATTCCTCCTGGGAAAAGAAGCAGGCCATCGGTTTGTTTACCATCCAGTAAAGATACCTGGCAGTTTCCTTGCACAAAATGAGCTGCTCCCTTGTCAGGAAGATGTTTGATCCTCTCACAAGCTCTGCCATCTGTTGAATAAATATAGGCATGTGAAAGTTCAAAGTGTTACTGTGCGTAATAACAGGCAGTGGAACAGTGCACAGTATCGACTGGTGGAATTAAGACACATACAGTTCCCAATTATGCCAGAGTGACAATGTTGTTAGGAACCAGACAAACGCTTTAAAAAAAGTCACCCCCTCAAATTTCTTTAAAGAAAAACAATATAGATCAATATTTTCCGTTGGCTATCACATGGATTTTATACCTAACTGCCAGTTTAGCTCTGCCAACACAAAATTAATTCATAGTCTGTTTAATTTACTTCAGCAGTCTGGATTGACCTAAAAAAAATCCTTAAAAATGCAAAGTCAAAGCGACACTGAATTACAATGAATGAAGTGGCAATTTTCAGTTTGCTTCTTAGTCTCAGACAGACTGTGAAATCTCTTGCACAAACTGTTAAGTACTGATTAATGTGTTTGGTTTTGTTTCCATTTCAGTGTTCAGAGAAAAAAAACCACCATGTTATCCTGCTCATAAGCAAAATTTTCTCTAACCTTTCTTGTAAGTGTTTGCGAATATTCAAGTAGACTTTTTTATTGTTGATATAAACATAAACATTATTATTTCCAATAGTAATTGGAGCATTTTTGAGCATAAGTATTGCATAGACATATCAGTGTTTAATATAGCTTATGAAGGCATTGTCAAAATATTCCTGTAAGATCATGTCATTATATTATCAGCCTTTATTGGGCTCAGAAATGCCCATAACTTTGAAGCTGTGATTCAGCAAGAAATTTAAACACTTGCTTTCCATACTCTGAACTGAGAATATACGTCAGAGATTTGCCATACTGGCTCAGAATCTGTCGTCGTTAAGCCGTTATAAAATGTTTTGCTATTGTAGTAAAAGTAGTAATATAATAAGGTGACATAACATTAAAATGAATATTTATTATACCTCTCATACTTAATAACATGATATTTTAATGTGATCTTCATTGCTTTTGTGCTTTGTGGTTTTGTGGGAATACTCATAGTTTCAGGACAGGATTCTTGAAGAGATGCAATGGCAGTATGGTCCCAGCCCTGGGAAAGATTACAACCTCATTGTTAGTCAAAAGGCAGCAGAAATCAGGGGGAAGCTTATAACAAACAAGGTGGAAACGTAAAATAGGAGACAATTTTTAATTTAAGGTGGCATCACAGACTACTAAAGTAGCATTTATCTGACAAGGTAGAAATCTGTGAGAGTGACACATAAACAGTCCAGCTAATGGAATATTTTAACTACTGTATGACTTTCCTCACAAATTTTAGCCATGTGTATTTACATATATTCTGAATTAGTTGCCTATATGTCCACTATTATCGAGAGAGGTACATGCAGAGGATGTTTATTTCCACATTAAAAAACGTATGTAAGATAGGAGTCATGGATTGTTCTCAGCAGCTACCTATCTCTTCCGGTGACTTAAGAAGAGCACAGAGGACTAATTAAGTTTAGATAAGTTGTAGACAGCTCAGGTTGGCTCAGCAGAATACAACCCTTAACTTGCAGCTTATTTTAATGATCTGATGATTGAAATATCAGTGACTACTCGGTTCACTGATTATTTCATCGTCAGAGCAAATAGGTATCTGATTCTTTCCCCTGCAGTTGTGCCTTAAGGAATAACTGTGCCATAGGTCACACATATGTCCTCATGATAAACAGATATGAGTTGTGACCTGTGGAGCTTTATCTGTTATTTGCTAATGGATGAGGATTAGCAGACAATAAGGAGAACTACTGATACATTCTAGCAAGAAGACAGACCTTGCTACAGAATAAATCCAGAGCAACTGGTTGCTTTAGCTAAAAACACATTTATAAACTATATCCTCCAACCTATTCAACACAAATATATGTCTGCAGGCATGAAAAATCCTTGTAAGTCATCTGAGTTCTGTCAATGCTTAAAGTACCACTCATGGGGACTTTGTGATCCCAATTTTAACATTAGTTTGCTAAATGACTTTGGCTAGTCACTCCCCACTGCACATTCTTTATTTTCCCACCTGTATGGAGGAATGAGGAGTCGTTACTTCTGTAACATACCTTAAGATCTGGAGCTAAAAAGTGCTTTTCAGAAGATGAGTAATTATGATGTTACTGACTCAAATATTGACTTGCTCATTTTCTGTGAATACAGGTGATATTCTCAACCTTCAGAGCTTACCACTGATGTAAGAAAAACACCAACACCAAATATGAAATATAAGATTTTGCTGCTCTAATGTCACCAGAGTGTTAGGGTGGTGCCCATATTCTTGATTCAGGCATAAAATATTGATAGTTGTTGATTTTTAACAGCATTTGGTTGGGTGGGATTTTTTTTTTCTCTTTCCCAGAGGAAAAAGCTAATGGTCCTTAAGGCAAATTTTATTCCTCTGTGGCCTGACTCCATTATTTTTCTCTTGGCTAAATTTTATTTGTCTGCTGATGGGACACACTTTAAAAAATGATTATGATGTTGATATTCTTGCAGTAAAATCTTGCGTGCTGTTAACACATGACAAAAGGAAATAAAGAGCAGGGGAAAACAAGTTTAATGTGAAGAGAAAAATTGTTTAATACTAAGCTATGTTGCTGCTCTCTGTGGCAGTCTTTTTTTTCTGGTTCATACAACTGTCAATGCAGATGACTATCCTTATACTTTCACTGCCCAGATATTGTTCAAAATGGCTTCCTGGTTTGTGGCTATTCTTTTGAATCTGCACTTCATTATACCCAATATTTGCATATGCAATTCACTTAGGTAGTTATACTGACCCAAGGGAAATGTCCAGTGAACATTCACTGTGACTGAGTTTGAATGAATAATGAAATGCTAATGGAAAAATGTGGGCCCACCTGATAGCAACTGAACTTTGCTCACCATAAAATGGGCAGGATCAAAGGTCTCCATAAAAAAATCGTTCCTATACCATATTTAGAACACATTAAGATTTGACTGTAATTTTACATAGGTAATACAAGTTAAGTGTCCCAAACCTGTTTCCTTCAAATTTAATCATTTGTTTCCTATTCATAGGGAATGAGGGTGGTGTACAAATCACCGGGTTTCCTTCTCCTTTTAACTATAGCAGAGGAAAAGGGGAAGTGTAGTACCACCCTTCCCTTTCCTTATTTCTTCGAGATTTCTGAGCCGATAATAATTCAAAATTACTATCTTAAAATTCAGATTATACAGGGAGGATGAAATCTAACCAATTCCCGAGTGAATTTCTGACTGAAATAGCAACAATGGCTAGGCACTGCCTATTTTGTAATTGTCACTGATATACTATTCGGACTTTTACATTGCTTTTTTTTTTTTTGAAAAAAAGGCTATGTCTACACACTGTTTTACAGCCAGAATACTGTACAGTACTTCATACATGTGGGCTTGTTCTTCTCCCAGCATCATACTGGTACTGTACAGCTGTGTTATTTGAGAATTGTGGCCAAGCTAGTAAGTCCTACTGTATTGTTTGTCTCATAGGCTTGAGTGCAGCAGTATGTCAGTGTAGCTGCTGTCTTCACATCTCCTGAGTGTCACATTCCAAGAACAGGAACAAAAAATTCCCTTCACACCAACAAAAAGTACCCTTTGGCAAGCATGACATGAGGAGGTGTGTGTTATAGCTGCCCTTACCCCATTCCCCTCTTTCCCCCACAAATTGCGGCTAAGGATGCAAATCCTCCCCCTTTTGTGGGAAGTGCTGAGAGGGTGACTATTGAAATAGTGTTGTTTACTACTGGTAGGAAAAAGCCTTGGAATAGCACAACATGAGTTCAAAAACTTTTCAGGATGATTACAAAGAAACGAGAAAGGGAATACATCTTTCTCTGAAGGGAAACTAGCTAATATACAAACAAAACGAAACACAAGGGAATTTGCTGCATGTGCCAACTACAGGCATAAGACGTGGATTGCAAAGGCACAGGTGAGCACAGGCTGGGGAGGAATTTGGGGGAGAGACTTTAGTTTCAAGCATGCCAGACTCCTTTGCTTGGTGGACTCCCTCAGAGGCCAGACAGGAGAGGGACAGTATGGGCGATGGCAGCTCTACAACCCTCAGCGTCAGCCGGGGTGACCTGCCATGAAAGAAGTTAAAAGAATGTTGGATTCTCAGTAGCTCTTATTTGTCCTTGTCACGTGTTACTTGGGTTGTATTTTCTTTTACTCTCTAAGTAGCAGCTCAATGAACATCTGAAAGAACCGGGGCTGTTGGGAGAAAGGACCATGGCACTGCTGAGCTCTGCCCTTTCTCCTCCTCTGACTCACTGGGATCTGAAGTGCTGAGCCACTCTGCCCTCTGCAGAGGCACCTCCAGCAGCTTCGGGCAAGGCACAATCCAATAGTTAATTTACAGAAAAGAATAGCTAAGAGAATCACCGAGCCCCGGTAACACAGCTGGCAATGGACTTTGAGCTCACTAGAAGGAATGCAGTCGTGTTTGGTCAATGCAAAGCATTCAGAGAATCACTTTAAATTACTGTGCCTCAGTCATGCATGAGGCAGAGTTTAAAAAAAAAAATTGTGCTACCTCATACTTGTTCTTAGGTTAAAAGGGTGACTTTTTCTGGTGAACATTATTTAAAAAAAAGACAATTATGTTAATATTTTTTTCCTGGCAACTAGGTGCAAAAAGACAAGCTTCATTCCCAAGGCTCCAAGTGATGAATGAATGGTATTTCTCTTTCCATATAACTCAATGTTTTTTCTACAAAAGATGTCACAGATGTTCAGCATGTCGTCCTGATATCTTTTTCAGAAAGGAGAAAAGGACAGTGGCCCAAACTTTTCCTGAACCTTAAAACATCATGTTCAACATATAACATTTACTGTACAGGTTCAGTCAGTGACTCCTTGTGGTGATTTGTATGAGTCATTTTTCTTCAAAAGGTGAGCTAAACTGGCTGCAGCAACTAAGCAGGTAATCCAATGATCTGTGTGAGATATTTTTATTATTCACAAAACTCAGGGAATACAAGACCAAAACAAAGCTACAGCTGTTTTTGACTAAGTGTAATTCAGGCATTGCTTTACAATAATGTAGTCTGTTTAACAAAAGTAACATAATCCTCCACTAAAAGGAGACATTTGCCCCTGACTACCAGGGATAGCACATTTCCTTTTAAGGTTGTCCATTGACTTTTAGTGGAAAGCAGTATCAGGCCTGGTTTTTCTCTTCCATGTGCTCTAGACTTTGTGTTTTCCCTCTATAGTATACCTAATAATACAAAAAAAAAGCCCTCATTACACTGAGGTAAGGATACCCTTAACATAGGATTCCTTAGGCTCTACCTACATTTTTCTGAACTCCAGTTTCATTCATTTACTCATTAAACTACCTGTAAATGGTTCTGCTCATATCCTACAAATTGTTGTAGATATTTAAGGTATCATTAGTCACCATCTGATCAAGTTACATCTGGAGTCATTCCACTGAATTTAGATTGTTAGGGTCTTGCTAAAATCTGTTCTGATTTGTCAATGTACTTCTGACTGTTGATGTGTTCAGAAACATACGTATACTCTTGATAGTAATTTTTAGCTATCTGTAGTCTTCTTTGAGTTATCTGTAAAAGCCTGCTAAAGAGCTCCTGGCCAGCCCTTCCTGTGAAGTCACCAAATAGCCACGCATTTGACTATCTGATAGAGCGTGGTCATTTGTTTTCGCTTTTTTAAAAATCAAAACTAGGTCAGTTTGCACTGTCCTAGTATGGTGGGATTGTTGATAAAGGACGTGCAATCACTTAGTGGAAAGAATATTCCTTTTCAAGAATTAATATTCTCTTCATCTTACTCAGACTGTTGTTAAAGGCTTCAGCTGTAGCAGGTCAAACAATAATTTCAGCATCTCCCAGTTGTCTGCCTCCTCCCTGTGTGAAATGTTGATATGTCATTATTTTTAATTTATTATTTTAATTTTTTCAGACTCCATAGTCAGTGATCAAATCAGATTATATTAATTTTTCAATTATAATTTTATGCAAGCATTTTATTAACTCAAGCTGCATCTGGAAGTCTTGGTAGTAAGTGAGATGTGACTTGAAGTTTCCTGATAATAAGGAAGATGCATGACAATATTATTTGATTTACCACAGCAGAAAAACACAGAACATCAATT
Organism: Anarhynchus alexandrinus; assembly: GCA_008711295.1. Taxonomy (NCBI): domain Eukaryota; kingdom Metazoa; phylum Chordata; class Aves; order Charadriiformes; family Charadriidae; genus Anarhynchus; species Anarhynchus alexandrinus. The sequence continues at coordinate 2,774,480 of VUYV01000014.1, forward strand.
ATATAACACTCTAGATATTAACCATATAATGACAACTTTTACAACAGGATTCCTGCCTTTCCACTTTTAGATTGCCTTTTTAGCTTTGAGGATGATGCAGTTAAAGGATCTTTCAGAAAATAGTAACTCCATTAATGGTAAAAGAATCAACTTTTTCTGTCTCTAGTTTTTACACTGAAACATGGACTTAGATAATCTGAATGGGGATCAAAAAACAACAAGTCTTTAAGTCCTTCAGGAGAGGATAAATTCACACGATGAAGGACAGCTCCATAGATTTTCTGTGGTGGATTCATTTGCTATTTGCAATAATAATTTTGAACATTTTTGCTAATCAGACATATATTTTCCATCCTATATCTTGCTAGAAGATAATTCAAGAATAACAGTTACAGAGTTCTATGCCAACATAGAAAGGAGAGAACAGATTCTTACTGTTAAAATTTCTAAAATCTCAAAAACTTGTGTTCTTTTAATTTTGAGCTTCATTTTTCTCATTTGCATATTACTGTGTATTGCACTGCGTAAGACAGGTGGTGTGAGGTGTAGTCGCTATTTGTAAGCAATGTTGCGATCCTCATATAACAGCAGGAGTAATTGCTGTTAGGTGCAATAGCAGTCCAGAACGACTGATGAATTAATATCTTTTTACCCACTTCTCCAGCCAGTTGAATTACCAGTGTTTTGTGGTTCTAAGTCAGGAAGCGAGAGAAGAATTTGACCTTCCTTTTGCTTTAGAAAGAATTTTAAAAAGTGGAAATTAATGTTCTCAAAGTATAATGCTACCTGAGTGACAGGTTTCTTGCTTCCAAAATGAAATGCATTGTCTGTTGCCCAACATCCGATTACAAAATGTGGTTATCTGTTAACACCTATCCACATACAAACCATATTATGTTTAACCTAGTTTTCTCTCTGGGACAAAGGACAAATTATATAAAGCACACTGTTGTGTAACAAATACACTGTGTTCTCTAAAAGCTGCCAGTATCCAATACAGGCTTTACAGCTATGAAGAATGTCATGCAATACTTTCTCTGGAACAGTAATAGTTAGCACTAAGCACTCTTGATCTTCCTAATTTTCAAATGTATATTACAAATGAAATCACAAATATCAAACAGGTACAGCATCATAAGAGAGGTGTGTAGATACACTCTCCAAATTTTTTATACATGTAATATATATATAAACAGTTTTATCAGGAGACTTTTGGTTTTGGCCAAAATATGTTTTCCTTACACCTCTAGCTAAGCAAAATAGCTCTGCCCTTATTTAAAAAAATAAAGAGAAAGAGAGTGAGAAAGAAACATCCAGCCTTCCGAGCTGAGAGAAATGTTTTCCAGCATGAAACCCAGAGTCTTGTAAACCAGAATGTAAATAGAAAAGAACCTGAAATCTATTACTTTTTTAAAATTGCATCCTTTAAAATCCCACTTCAGGAAGCCATCCTTACCTGCAGTTATGTAGAAGCCTGACTCACAGTACAGGATTTATAAACTGATGATAGGGTATTATAGATAGAACAGAATAAACACGATTTTTTTGTAGCTGAATAACACAGAGCAAACATTAAATAATCTGTCTAGTAAAGGACAAAGATGTCTGAAAGTTAGTACCAGTCTATGACTGTTTGGGTCTGGACCAGCATTTCTGCTATTTCCTGAAAATCCTTCCCAACGCAGTGTATGGGAAGAGTTAGGGGAGTAGTACTGCAAACCAATCAAGAACCTCAGCAAGGTACTCCCTGGACGTTGGCAACAGAAATGTTGAAAAGAGGTCTCATGTCTTCTGTGGAGTTTAAATAATCCATCAAGAAAGTGCTGCCATATGTTTGCAATCCTATTTTAGTGGGTCAGAATCTTTCTTTCAAGGAAATGAGCAGCCTATACTTTTTTCCTTTGGAAAAATGTCACCAGAATTTCAGTAGTTGAAAATCTTTTCCATTCAAATTCCCTTTGAGTTCCTTTGGCAATAAAATGCATGAAGAAATTTTCACAGATGATGAAATACATACACCCATAATTTAAGGCTATTAGAAGGTTTAGAGAGCTGTTAAAATGGTTGCTTACTGATGATTCGGTGAAATATTTAGAAATGTGGCCAGTTTCCTGCAGAAAAGAAGGAACCGAATTCCAAGACAAACTGCAAAATGTAAATGAGCAGCAACTAAGGCATTTATTTACTCCTTATGCTGTCCTCTTTCTCTTTTCTCTCTTCACCATTTTTCTAAATCATATTACTTTCCTCAGATGTTACAATGCTTTTAGTCATATATGTTCCATTACTTGTAAGTTGTTTTCATAAATAAATGTACATCTTGTCTTATGTAAGGATGGATCTCAGGGAATTCTTTGGAATTCTGTGTAATTCCAGACTCATTCTGTCCCTTTGCAAATATTTTGGTTTTGTTTTGTTTTGTTTTGTTTTTGTTTGTTTGTTTGTTTGTTTGTTTGTTTTTTTAATATAAAAGTATGGCATTTCAACACTTAAAGAGAAAATAATGTTAAAATACTTGTGTACCCTCTATAAAGGTATCCACAGTTTTGGGGTTTTATTTAAATAATTGGTTTAGGGAAATTATCCACTTTCTGATTCGTAGATTAATTTGCTGGGTTAGACCGCAGTCTCACAAGCTAAACACATTATTTTCTCCCTGTTAAGTGAAGCATATGCATAAATAAGAGGTAATAACTGACTTGACATCTATTTAACTAGAATAATTCCATAAGATAGGCAGCAAAAGATAATTCACTAAAGTACAGGTAAAAATAATATCTAATTGCAATGATAGGGTCAAGTTTGTAGTCTTGACATTGTTTCCTATGTGCTTTTATCTGGTGGGGTTTTTTGGGTATAGAATCAAAGGCTAGTTTAAGTCAGAAGGGACCTCTGGATGTCATCTAACTTAAGCCCCTGTTCAAAGCAAGTCTAATTAAAACCTCCTTGCTGAGGGCCATACCCAGATGAGTCCTGAACACCTCCAAGTATGAAGATTTCACTGCCTCTCTGGGCAACCTCTTCCAATGTTTAACCACCCTCAGAATAATTATTTTTTCCTTAGAGCTAATTGAAATTTTCCAGTTCCCAAGTTGTGTCTGTTGCCTCTTGTCACACCACTGTGCACTGCGAAGAAGCGTGTGCTCTGTGTTCCCTACATCCTTGCATTAGGTATTTTGCAGACAGCAATTAGATCTCCCCTTAGCCTCTCTTCTGAAGACTGAACAGATCCATTTCTTCTCTCCTTGGAAAGCCTCAGTGCTCTAAACATTTCATGGCTCTGGTCTTGCTCCAAAATGCTGATGTCATTGTCCAGGCCTAAGATCAAACAGTCACTTGTCAGTTACTTCTCCTTTAATAATATCTTTGTTTTTCCTCTGCTCCTGGTCCCTCTGTTCTTGGAAATTACTGGGCGCTTTGTGGCACATTTCTTCCATATAAACTCTTCAAATGCTGAGAATGGAAATGTTCCCTGCACCTCTATTACACCTTGCCTATGAGTTTCTGCATTCAGAAAATAGTTTTTCTAAAAGAAGTGGCAATGTTTGACTTTTGCACTAGTGGAAACATTTTCTGTGCTGCAGAGTCCTTTCCCCATCACCTCCTTCACTGAATCTGGAATGCCTTTAGGGTCAGATGTAAAAGTTCTGAAATGAAAAGTTAGTAAGAAATTCAGTCAAATTTTCTCTGATCGTAGAACTCTTGCTCAGCCCAGGGGAGATAAAACTCATCTTAACTCAAGTAGCTAGAAACAGGGAGTGCTTTTTGTGAAAATACCACATGGTAATGGGATAATAACCGTGCCTGTAACACCCACAGTAAGTTCTGTCTGTTGCCAGGCTGGCACTCCTGCCCTTCTGGTACCTTCTTTCCATTGTGTCCACATAGACAGGTTTCTTGACTGTATTTTCCCAAAGGATTGAACTAAATTTCTTTTTATTCCCTTTTTTCCTGTGTGTCATCCACATACTGCTATTCTTCTACTCATCAGGGGATCATAAAGCCATAACCTCCCATCTTATTAACAATAGACCTAGTAATTAGTTAATATAGAACACTGACAGGCATCATTACACAACAAATGAGTTCACATTTCAATCCCTTAACACATCATTTATCTTACTCATTTACAAATCCACATTTCGCAACCCCTTACACGTTCTTTTATCAGTGACTTATTTCTTTGAGCATTAACTTTTTGGTTATTCACTAAAACAGATACCTGGCATTTAATAAGTCCTACATATCCTTATCAACATTCATAACAGGTTTGATGATATAGCCTTTTACCAGGATAAAGGGCTCTACTCTTGCCAGGCTGCATTTGGGATGGGAAATTTGGTCCATTAATCAAGCAGCTCTAATAGCAGCACTGACAATGCCAGAGCAGACAGAGAATAAACATCCTATTGACTCCTTGAATTATTTGAGAACACGAATAAGTCAACACAATGAGGTCTCTGAAATGACTTTTTCCCTTTTGTTGCATTTCTCCCATTTTGCACCACCTTTGAATAGTTGCCCCAAATAATGCATAAAAAGCCGTTCCAGATCTTGTACTGGAATGAATGAGACAAGTAGGAACTCGAGGAATTCAAGGTCAAGCCGAAGGCAAAGATTAAAGCAGAAGTTTGTTTTTCATTTACATTTTAGCTCCACCTCAACTGAATCAGATGGAGCAACCAAGGCAATCAGCTACTTTACAGAATTAATAGTCAGAAAGAATCTGGCTCACTTTGCTGTGAGGGCAATTTTTTCCACACTTGATTCAACGGAGAATATATTTGTGAAAAGAAGCCAACCCAATACTTACTTTTGAGGTTTCAAAAAAATTTTTTTTCAAAGTGTGACATTAACCCTTTAGCTTTATACTATGAGAACTGAAAGATATAATGAAGCATATATTACATGGCACTGTGGTTTGTAGCCAGATTCTGAAATTTCCCAGTCTCTTCTAGCACAGACTGATGTCACCCACCATTGCCTAAAAATGCAGACTTGAGAACTCTGGGTGATATTTTTGCTGCTTGCTACCCTGACAACTAAAAATTTCAGTGTCTACTTTAGTCTGGAGCTCGGTAGAACAAAATAATTGGTTCTCTCCCTGCACACAGATATCCTACACACACTCAGCTTCTGTACATTCTGGCTTCACGCATCCTTTGCTAATATTCTCTTGTAAAGAGACACATGCTCATGTACCTGCAGAGTGTAACTGAGGGGAGTATGATATTCACAATATTTTCCTTTGTGCCTTGCCCTCCTTAACATTTTACCAGATTTATCAGCCCTGCCAAAGCCAAGTTCTGACCTGCTCTTAATTTAGGTCAGGCTGTCAGGACTGCCCAGGACTCATCCTTGTAGTCAGAAGTAATCGCAGTAAGGCAGCACTAAAGCTGTGTATCATTACCATCACCCAGACTTTGTGTCTGGGCTTAAGTCAGGCCACAGGAAAAGAAACCAATAGGCTTGTGGTTCTTGTTTCTGAGTAGATTTGAGATATTGAAAGTTTAGTTATGTTTTTGCAAAGGCGTTTTGGTTTGGAGAAGCTTCCAGTAATTCCCATTAACAAAGAGAGCTCCAAAAAAAAAAATAGTCCAGTAAAACCTAAGATATTTTAAATGCAGTTCACCATGACCAGCCATATGATTTACACTATTAACTGTATCTTCCATCATTCCAAGAACATGCAATCTAAATTTGTCAGCACTGGGCAAAAATAGTGTGTAGCTATAGCCAAGTCATTGGGTACAGAAATATTGGCAAAGTTAGAAGAGAACATCCCATTCTAGGACCTGAGTCATGTAAATATATCTGTTGGTAAGAAAGTATATAATTTTAACTAAGAATTATATATATATATTGTAGAGATATGACTTTAAATTAATTCTGTGTAATCCAATTCTTCTTTCCTTATGGGTAGGATGCCAAAAAAGGCTTATTAATTCCAGAGAGTGTATCCAAGATTTCTTGTATTGGTGGACACAGGGATGCTGAAAGCACGCTAATAGTGAACAAAAGTCATCTAAAAGCCAATACCAACATGGGCCAGCATCAGTACTTGCTGAGCTCTAATACGGTCCATGGATGAAAACCTCTTTAATCTTACAGTTCTAATGAGAAACAATACGAAAGGATAAATCACACAGGAGATATTCAGCTAGGGTCAAATCTTCAGTTCCAGGAATGATTTAGAATACCTCCACATGGTTTTAGACATGAAAAATACATAGAACAAAGTGATTTTTTAACTATTTAGTTCTTTCAGAAGCCTAAACAATATTTGAGACAAAAACAGTAGCATAGATATGAATAATTTGTCATTTCAGAGCATACAGTTCTTTATTCTGTCTTTTTGCCATCAGTAGCAGGGCAGGCATTGTTACATTCACTGGCTCTCTGCTTTGCCAATGAGTCACCTGATAGCCATCTACGTTCCTATTGCTGGGTCACTGCTTGCACAGTGGTAGAAACTGTACTTACATTGTGACGGACGTTTTGCACAGGTATAAATTCCCACTTTCTGGGCAACCTTCACGTATATATTGAAATGATAAGAAAGTTTACAGTCTATGTAATCTTAGCATCTCAGTATCTCTCTCACATACAGATTTTTAAGTACACTTAGTTTAATTTAAGAATGAACCACATACTCACACACAGGATGACTTTAAATTCCCTCTACGTCTCTACTGAGCCTAATATGACGTGCTTGACTAAAATGTGCACTCTGAAAGGAATCCAACCAATGTTCAGGATCTCACAGCTCCTCCAAATAAGTTGTTTCATTAATTAAGCAATATCTCTGTTGGAAAAGTGTGCTTAATTTCCACTTTTAATTCCTCAGGCTGCTCACCTTGTGCCCCTACTAAGCATGACGGTACAAGGGTAAAAGGAGAAGTAATAACTTTTAAAGATAGTATCAGTATTGCCAGTCAGAGTGCAGAAGGGAATTGTAGCTAGAGAAGAATTTGTGAGGAATGGTGATTATTAGTCAGACCATGAAATTTAGGTTGCTTTTCTTATTTTATCCACCAAATTCTCAGGCAGACTTGAGAACACTATTTAACCATTTTTTGGGCTGCTTTTAGCACTTGAAAATAATCCCCTTCCTATGAAACAACAGCAAGTATTTCTGAGTCCTTCATGTAAATAATGCAACAAATACCAGCATTTAATTCCCTTTCTGGGACTGTAAGCAAACTGGAAAATTACTGCACATATTGTTTTCTCTCTTTCACAAGATATTAAAGAACTGGTTCATGTAATCATTTATAGACAAAGAAATTATAACATGGCGTCAATTTACCACTTTTTTTTCATTTTGATAATCTAAGTAATTTTGTTAAACTAAACAAGGTAAGGAATTGAGACAGAAATGGGGAAAATTGATCAACACACACAACAGAGCCACGATACAGCTGCAAGACTTCTAAAATCCCTGGTCAAGGCTTTAATATACTCTGTTCTTTTGTAAAGATAAAATTAATGCACATTTCTGGCACAACTGGGATCAGAAGTAGCACAATCTTCTGCATTACCAGTATGATCACTCTTTAGCGTAATATTTTTTCAATTGAATTGTGAACTGAGACCTCACTGGATTAACAAAACAAGTTCCTGGAAGTGGTGATGAAGCATGTAGTTGTGTCTGCAAACCCCTGAATTATGAAGTTAATAAACATATTTATCTCTGAAAGTAATGATTGGCTGCCTGTTATAGGGAATATTTGACTGCTCCCTTCTTTAGTGTTTGCTTTGCAAAGACATGCAGAACATGACCTAAAGATTGAAGGAGGAAGTTAAATTAATAATATTTTTAAATGGTTTCTGATTTTTATTTCTCAAACAAAAAATCAAGTTGCTTGTTCTTTGAACTTCCATCAATTGTCAGTGTTTTACTAAGAGTTTTCCAGGACAGTCAAAAAGGAAACTGGACCAGAACAATGGGTAAAGTAAGCATTTATCTCCACTACCGTGCATGCTGATAAGGAAAAGCCAAGTAACTGTTCTCTCTCATCTTGTTAATTTTCTGTTTATTACCTCCTGAAGTCATTTGCTACATTTAACACAGAAAATGAGATATTTTGATCTGTAAATTTCCCCTTGTTCTCATCTTATTATCCCATCTGCTTATTCTTTGTCCTTCACAGAAGAAGAAAATGCATTTTTAATTGGTAACAATTTTCTTTTAGATATTTTATGTCTTTATGTCCAAATTTTTCCCAACCCAGGTAGCAATGGAAATTTTCTTACACAGAAGATAGTATAAGTGCTTCTCACAGAGAGCAACTCTTAAGTTCAAAAGATCTTTCATGAGTGAACAGACACAGTATTTGGACACTTGCTTGCTTTAACTGAACCAGAATACAGTTGTCTTCATTTTTTAATGAGTTTTGACAACTAGTGATAGCCCTAGGTGCCTTAAATTTTAGATTTACTGTGTCAGATATCATTAACGGACTTGGATTTCAGCAAGTGGATAAGCAGCACAACCTGCATAGAGGCCTCTGCAATGCCACCCAGGCACTCGTTGGGTTGAAATTCCTCTGGTGAAGGGTAGGAAAACACCTCTGCACATCCTGGAGGGGCCTTGGCCTCTCAGGCATGCTCAGACCATACTTAACTTGCTCGGACAGCCTCAAGCTTGGTTTAAAGCACACCTGGGTGCCCGCTGTCTTTTGGGTATAACAGCCATGGGGAAATCTAATACGCCCATCTTCAGCATGAACGTACCTGGAGCATGCAGTCTTGATGGGAGGGGCAAATTTCAGTCCTCTTGAAATAAACTCAAGTTCATCATCTCAACTCTGAGATATTCAAAGTGTTTGTCCATTTTTTTGAAATCTATTTCAAAGAAACCAAAAATGAAGTTGTATCTCTAGATCTTTTTTTTCTACCAAATGTGTAGTTGATTGCATTTTTTAAATTAGGACAATTACTGTTGTATGCAAACTATTACTAAAACGTGATTAATTTCACAGGAGTCTTGTGTCTGCGACCACACAGTCCTGAAGCAAATGTGGTGTGACAAAGATCTGCTCCTGTCACCTGTTGAACGTCCCTTTCTCAGTTACTCAAAAATGTCTTAACAAAGTCCAGTGCATAGAAGATACAAGATAGGGTTTGGGCGCACAAGATTCATATCTACAGCATCAGTACCAGGATTTCTGAACACCAGTTGTTTTCAAAAAGAGTGAGGACTCTCTAAATGAACCTGTAAGCGCTGCCTTGGTGATTAGGACCTAAATCAAAACCACTCTTAGAATATAATACTACATAACACAGCAGCATAAGATTGGTATTTGCCACATCAAACAGTGGAACAAAATTATTAACAATGCCTCAAAATATTCTTGTTGTGCATATCTGAAATAATTCTGATTTTTTAAAGCCTACGCAGAGCTGACAATGTAGTACACATTGGGAGCATTTTATGCTTTCAGCTCTGAAAATATTAAGAGACACTTTAAATGGTGGCTTTTCATGCTGTATGGCTCTGCTGCAGGGCAAAAGAGGATATATAAGTTTGCAGATCCAAAGGCAGAAATTCTCAGGACGTCCTGCCATCCAACATAGTTGGATGCTGTTTTTCGCCTTTTCATGATCACTAAAGAAGTTTAAAGAGTGATTCATTAGAATCATGAAGGAATTCCACCATTTCTGCAGACTAAGCTGTCCTGAGGTCCCCTGAGAGCTACCTTTTAAAACAGTTGTGACCACATGACACAGAGACTGGCCATAGGACACTTCTCTACACAAAAGAAACCCAAATAAGGGTTTCATTAGAAAGCCATAAGCTTATCATAGGCAAATCCAAATAACTTAATGAAACAGCAGGCCATTTAAAACTAATTTATATTTATGAGGTCCTTGAGGGGATACGTATTTGTTATACAACAAAATTTTTACACTGGGCAAATATTTGTGGGGAACTCTTTCTAGTTTTGAGAGTCACCTTAAAACACCCAAATGGTGTTTCAGGAATGCATATTCACTCCATACATGCAAATAAAGAATGAAGGACCTCAGGATATGCATACAAAAATGGTGATGCCCCAATTCAGCCTCTGCTTTTGAAGATGTTGATATAAATGATTGCTAAGTTTGCTTAGGGCCCCTAGTCTTTCTCATGTTGACCCGCATTTCACTCCATGATTAAAAAAAACGAACACACAAAACAACCCCCACCCCACCCCCCCACTTTTGCCAGAGGTCTATCTAAAATAATAAACTGAGGGCCAGACTACAGTTTCAAGGAGTCTCCCACATTGTTAAGACTCGTTAATTGTTAGTCTTCTGCCTGGCACGAAGCTTGTGTTAAGACTTTCCCAGACATACTTGAGCGTGGTTCAGGGCATAGCAGAGACCACATACTCTTCACAACACACAGTGTAGGTGAAGGAAAGAGAAAAGACTTTACCTGTGCAGATGTGAGCAATGCCGTCTTATTTTGAGTGAGGGAATAGCCCTGCATCTCTTTTATTTACCCAGCCACTGACTGTAGGTCTACATGAAGGTTCTTGCATGAAGACCTGAGCTTGCAGTGCTCACACTGCAGACTGGCTGTAAAACATGGAGAAATTAGATGTCATCTGTTTGTGTGGTGCCCTCTTGAGCTAATAAGTCCTATTGAGAAGCTGTCAGAGTGACAAAGATAGTCCTCAAAGAAATAACCTTAGCTTTTAAAAATGCACCTTCCGAGACCTCAAACGTGAGCTATAGCAATGGTGCAAAAAACAGGCTAAGCAAAGAGAACCTGGAGGAACCAGCCCCACCTTATTCTGTGGCTACAGAATGAGCAATAGTTGAACCAAAGTAAACAGACTGTGCTTGCCCCATCTTGCTGTAATACAGACTGTACTATGCAAATTATCTTTAGGCCCACACACAGATACACTAGTAAGAATACAGGAATTATCATATAGGACAATCTAATTTACTGTTATTGAATTAGCTTAAAACTTTCACAACTTTTAAAGAGTTTCTCAGCTGTGAAGTGATGTTGGAATATAAACTAATATCTGATGATCTATGTTCTGTGAACATCAAGTAAGCCCAGCATGCTTACAGCATTGGGTTTAATATATTTAATAACTTTCTAATACAAAAGCCTTGTTACTTTTACTCAGATTTACTATTCCACTTCCAAATTTGCTTTTGAAGAGCTTTGCATTTTAAAGGTTACATGTATGAGAAAGTTAGAAACTTAGGGATTTCTTAGTTGTCTCAATCTGTATTTTCTATCTTACTAACTAATACTGTAGTCTGTGAATTCCTTGTAACATCTTAGTTTTAAAAAGTTAGTTTAGTCATGGCAAGTCTACTACTTCCTTGTAGACTGACTGAGACATTTTTAGCTTCCCCTGTAAATTCACTCACACTCTAACAATTCTCTGTGGACTTGTTGGGGCGCATTTGGCCGTTATTAACTCTGTGAGTTTTACGCCACTGTATCACCCACTATCTGTACATCCCTGGAACACGGATTTGGGTGCACAGAAGGGAGCAGGTGCAGCTAGGCAGGGAGTGGTAAGGTGGGTGGAAGATCTTTCCTCATCATTCCCCGCATGATACAAAGCCTACATGGCATGTCGGAAATGATGTAATTGTGGGTGTGTGTAATTTGCTACAGGTTTACTCCAGCACTAAACTAGTATTTAGGTGCCCAAATGGTAATTTAGGCACCCAGATTCAGGAGAGTGATCCAAAAAACCACACCTAATGTATTTAGGTGCCTGACATGGCAAAGGTACTATTTTGGATCTCATCCTAAATTGCTACCTTCCAGATTGAAGGGAAGGCACATGGGAAGTGTACCTCCATGCTGTGCAGCACCTCAGAGAGATACCTCAGAAGTAATGCCTAATGCCTTATGCCCAAGTCACAAACTAGGACACACAAATTAGAAATGATATTGTGTTTCTCTTTCACGGTCATAGCCTCCTTCTCTAGCACCCATTTGCTGGCAGAAAGTTTGAGAGAGATTTTTCTCTCACATTTGGCTTAAATATTCCCCCTTTAAATTTCATTCCAGTGCATGAATGAGCTTCCACTAATCTCCACAGATCTTTCTACATCTGGAGCATGAGGAGCTAAATGCCTTCTTTCTGGTGTTAGTTTAGTGGGAAAAGTATTACAAATCATTTATCCCATCATCAGGTGATCATCGTAAAATAAATACCCTTTTGTGAAGAAAAAAATATCAGTAACTACATGCAGAAATCAAAATACACAGAGCTCAAATGAAAACATAGCTCTGGACCACTCTGCAGTTAAAAGAGATGATGGAAAGATAATGATGTGGGAGAGGAATGTTTCTTTGTAGAATTAGTTTTGATGGAATAAGTTCAATAACCTAAAATTAGGACATGGCTCCAGCTGGAGGAGAGAGAAGAAGAAAATTATATTAAAGATAAAATTAGTGTGTGGAGACTATTCAAAGGCACTGAGTTTCTGCAGGAAGATTATTTTTTCATGGCACAAGAAAGAAAAATAGTCAATGGTCTGTAACATAAATGGAGAACTGGGAATGGAAATTCACAGAGGGATTTTGGATGGGTGAAAAAAGAACAGGTTATTCCTGGACCTCATGATGAACAAGGAGGGAGAAGTACTCAGACTTTATAACCAGGAAACTACAGCAACACGGGTTAGGTTGTTCTGAGGAGCAATTAGGTCAGATGGCAAATTCAGAGGGAAGGAAGCAGGGAATGATCTAGCCAGTGTGGCAGAGATTGCATTCAAGTCTGGGGAGTACACATGAAAAGCGACTAGAGTTCAGTGGCACGGGCATCTGGGTGTTTAACTGTAGTGATCTTTTTGCTATTATTTTACACTGCAAACTGATACATATATGTCATCCTCATACACACATGCACAATGTATGTGTGTATATGCACCCAACAATGTAAATATATGCACATATGTACATATACATGTGTGCATATGAATGTATAACACATAAACATAATGTGCTTTCCCTCCACCAGAATTTTTTAGAATTTAGAAGCATTTCCACATAAACATGTATTGTCATTTTTGATTTTTTGAATCTGGGTAGAAAGAATTAACTTGATTTTTTTTCAAATTAATTGTTGTTTTATTTCTTTTCAGTAGGTCAATGAAATTTGTTCTAGTCCCCATTTGCTTTATCTCTACTCACTTTTACACAGTTGCTCACACTTCAAGTATGTATTGCAGCAACAGTAATTAACTTATTCAAAATGTTCTATTGTTAAACTAAATGGTGATGAGCAGGGACAGATTTAGGCCTTAAGACAAACTGAAAATCTAAGCGAGCTATGCACAGCATGGGAAAGGAAGATACACTGAAACAGCAGGCGGTGCCTGTGGAGCTAGGAGCATCTCACTGCATATAATCTGTCTCTGTGAGTAAATTTCTTATATTGGGTATAAGTAGGTTTGGGTGTGAAGAACTGAAAGAGAAAGAATAAGGAAAGTTGAAATAGCTTCTACAGGTGCCCATCAAGTCTAAGAGACAGACCCCAGCACAGAGGGATTCACTCTGTATGACTAAGATCTTACAGATATGGGAGATGATGGACACTGGCAATACCAGTTCCTCTCTATGATGATGATGCGAAGATTAGGAAATCGGAATCCTGCCTGGGACAGCCATGGTGTAGATGGCTAAAACTAGTCAAGAAGAAAACTGTTCTTAGCCCAGCTCTTTAAAAAACACAGAGCCTCTTTAGTTCATAACATCAATAATCTGAGAATAAAATTTGATACAAAACAATCCTGGCAATTTTCATCTTTTTAAAAAATTGTTCTTCTCATGAGAGGAGAAAACTAAAATCATGCTGGGAGTCGCTTTCTGAGGGTTGCAGCATACATTACCCTTGTTGCTACCATATTACTGGAAAGATCATGGAGATGTGTACATTGAATATTTTAGGCTAGAAAGCCAACAGATGTCTTTGATAGTGTCAATGCTTCCATTACAAACCCTTTTCCACTCTCCAGGAGTAGCTGACTAAGCCACAGGGATACACCTTTGGTGTAAGAATACAGAAATATTCTCAGGAATTATTTCCCTTTTATTGTTTTTTGAAATGTTTTGGTTCTATATAAGCTAGAAGGTTTTTTATGCTGAAGAAGGTAGCTCTTCAGTAACCATAGTTAAAACATTAAAATAAATTCAGAAAATGTTCTCTGGAGTACCAGAGTCTGAAACAATTTCTCTTGGTCAAGTCTATGACTTGTGCCATCAGTGGGTATATGTAGGCCAATAGAAAGGGCTTTTGACAAAAGTACACAATTACTACTTTGTGATGAAAACCATCACACTGACATGAAACTGGATTTTGGAACTCTGCAGAGCTTATAGGTGGGCAGAGGTGGAACACTGGATGAATCAAATTGCATACTTTATGTGATGTGGTTGTGCTGGGTGAGCTACAGATTTCTCTGTAGTGTTGCTTGGAGTCATGTTACCACTAGATGTAGAGGAATCTGTTCCGTGGCTGTGGTTCCAGAGCGGAATTCTGTGCAGACCGCCGTACATGGCACAGATTGTCCTTCCGCAGCATGTAGCATGAGACTTCTAGACAGTCCTGTTACATGAATGCTGTGAGTAACACAACCAACCTTCTGCTGACACTGCATCGTAGGTAATGGTGCCTACTTTTAGCAATGATGTGTGAAAATTATCCTCCCAGGTACTGTCCCGGATTGAACTATCCCCATTAACAAGCACTCCACTTGCATGAATGAGGGATCCACAGCACGGCCTCATATTGTACGTAATCAAAATTTTAATAAATGGGTATTTTGTCAAACCGTTATGGTAAAAAAAAATATAAAACCTATTAAAAACACACCACTTTTAGATAACACAGATTCATACTGAGGGGAGTAATAGGCATATTTGTGACTGGTAACGAAAATCAAAATTTTGACAAATTTAGATAACAAATATTTAAATGGAATCAATAGTTTTCCAGAAAAAATTTTGTTTCTTAAAAGACAAGTACTTCCCACGCTGTACTGTTTTGTGTCTAGTGGAATGCTTACATTGTTTCTATTCTTATAGTTAATTGTTAGGAGAAACCCTGTTTGTATTTTCACTGCAGTAACTGGAATGTCTTGTTCTTCAGTAAGAACTCCTCAGGACTGTTTGCTTGGCGACCTCTTAGGCTTTTTAGCTAATGCACAAGTAAGATAAGAATAATCAACTTAAATATTTACATTGGACATTTCCAATGGTTAGTTCCAATTTACAATTTTCCAAGGGCCTGGAAAAGACACTGCACTGTGGACTGAAGTGTGTATCTTGAAAGCCTTTTAGTTGTTAATGTTCCCATTCACCATGTGATACTGAAAACCCTTAAGACCTTAATGACATACCCCAAAAGGCAGGCAGACTTGTAGATGTCTAGGTGCTGCTAATAAAACGGCATTGGTGAGAACAGAAAAATGCTGGCAGCTTAGCTACTCAGTGTAGCACAGCCCTCTTTATTTCTATATTATTTTCTTCCTGTTAAGGTTATTACCCCCATTTACTAGATCTTCCTCGTAAGCACTTTAAACGAGCTCAGTAGCAGCAGACTTCACATCAAACACATTCAGGATTTCAAACTGCTTAGACTTAGACTAAAGAGACCAAAAGTTTCTTACTTTTTAGGAGTTCCTTATTAAAGAACGGATCACATAACAGACACTTTATGGTAATTCTCAAATACCCGCTGTGTGAAGAAATCAGCTTGTACAGAAACACAACAAGAGCAAAGAATGAACAACAGTGAGCGCTTGGCACCTAGGTCTCTTTGCAAAACAGAACAGTATTTTCAGGACACCATACAAGATTTGAAACATTTGAGCTTTTCAACATTTGTACTGCCACATACAGGACATTTTCTCAAGGTGAAAAGATACCAGAAAGGAAAGAAATTTAATTATCAGACAGATAGGAAGTGGACACACATTACCAGATGTACATTAACTTCCATTTGCTGTTAAACGTCTTTGAACAATTTAAACTGGGCACATAACCTACTCCCTCTCAGAAGGAATCTGTATACAGATGCAATAATTTTGCGTCTTTTCTGAGGGTGCTGTTTCTTTGTACCCTCATTCATTCTGACTGCAAGAGGGGGCAGGAAATGGTCAGCTATCCTTGAGTTATTTTTCTATAATTCTCATTCCTTATTTCATGAAATTTGGCACAGGATGAAGTAAATGTGAGGTAGTGCTTCAGCAGAAATAGATATCTCATTAATTACCTCAGAAATGGTGTTTGCTTCCATTAAACTCAAACCCTTCTATGCATTCATTAATATCTTCATCACCCTTGAAATGGGCAATTTCAAAGCTACTATCTGACAGCCAGCTATTTTCTTGTGTTATATTTTTGTCATCTGAGAAATTAAATTTATTCTTGTACACAGCATCCCTGCTTTCATTGCCTTACAACATGTAATACATGGCCCAATCAATCAGGAGTCAATTTGTCTGTATTGCTTTAAAAGCTGCTTGATATCCCATTCCTCTTAAATTATAACAAGCAATACAGTATGTCACATTCTAGATTATGCCTTCAAACAAAAGCCAAATTGGCTCATCACAGTAAGTGACATTTGAAGCATTTATAGTATTCTGACTGAATTCTGACTTGAATATCCCAACTTGTAGTGGGCCAGATTGCACTTTTTAAGGGAGATGTTGGTTATACTTTTGTGTGCCAGCATGCCCTTTGGTGAGGTGTCATTGATGTTACTCCTCAGAGTTTTAGTCTGCGCTACAAAAGTTTAAATTTTGGTTCTTATTTCATTACAGGTTTCTTAGAATCATAGAATCATAGAATAGTTTGGGTTGGAAGGGACCTTTGAAAGTCATCTAGTCCACCCCCCCTGCAATAAGCAGGGACATCTTCAAGTAGATCAGGTTGCTCAGAACCCCTCCAACCTGACCTTGAACGTTTTCAGGAATGGGGCATCTACCACCTCTCTGGGAAAACACTGTCCAGTGTTTCACCACCCTCAGTGTAAAAATTGGTTCCCTATATTTAGTCTAAATCTTCCCTCTTTTAGTTTACAGCCGTTACCCCTCGCCCTATTGCAACAGGCCCTGCTGAAAAGTTTGTCCCCATCTTTCTTATAAGACTCCTTTAAGTCTGCACCTGGCCTTGTTGAACCTCATGAGGTTCACATGGGCCCACTTCTCCAGCCTGGAGAGGCCCTCTGGATGGCATCCTGTCCCTCAGGCATGTCAACTGCACCACTCAGCTTGGTGTCGTCTGCAAATCTGCTGAGGGTGCACTGAGGGTGCACTTGATC
>VUYV01000014.1:2798748-2829166 GCA_008711295.1 Anarhynchus alexandrinus
GATGCAGTGTTTCCATCATAGAAGGCCACTAGGTTGGTCAGGCAGGACTTGCCCTTGGTGAGGGCATGCTCACTGTCTCAAATCACCTCCGTGTCCTCCATGTGTCTTAGCATAGCTTCTAGGAGGATCTGTTCCATGATCTTCCCAGGCACAGAGGTGAGGCCGACAGGTCAGTAACTCCCAGGGTCCTTCTTTCTACCCTTTCTAAAAATGGGTGCAATGTTTCCCTTTTTCCAGTCACCGGGGACTTCACCTGATGGCCATGACTTTTCAAATATCATGGAGAGTGGCTTGGCATCTACCTCGGCCTATTCACTCAGGACTCCGGGATGCATCTCATCAGGTCCCATAGAATTCTGTATGTTCAGGTTCCTCAGGTGGTCATGAACCAGATCTCTTATAGTGGAAGGGACTTTTCTGCCCTTGTAGTCCATCCCTTGAAAGGTGTGGGGAGAGAGGTTGCCAGTGAAGACTGAGGCAAAAAATTTTTTGAGTACCTCAGCCTTCTCTTCGCTTGTTGTTACAAGTTTGCCAGTCTTGCTTATCATGGGGGTACGCTTTCTTTGACTTTCCTTTTCTGGCTGACATACCTGTGAAGACCTTATTATTATTCTTTGTATCCCTTGCCAAGTTCAGGTCCAGCAGCAACTTGGCCTCCCTGACCCAATCCCTACACAACCAGGCAGAATCCCTGTACTCCTCCTGGGATTCCTGTCCCTGCTTCCACTGCCTGTGCATCTTTTTCTTGCCCTTTAGTTTGACCAGCAGGTGTCAACTCAGCCATGCTGGTCTTGGTTTCCTTTCCTGATTTCTTACACCTGAGGATCAAGTGCTCTTGCACTCTATGGAAAGCGTCCTTAAACATCTGCCAGCTCTGTTCTACTCCCTTGTCCCTGAGGGCAGTTTCTCAGGGGGTCCTACTGACTAACTCCTTGAAGAGCTGGAATTTTGCTTTCCTAAAATTCAGGGTCCTGACTTTACTCTTGGCATATCCCTCAGGACTGCAGACTCCACCAGTCCACGATCACTGCAGCCCAGGCTGCCCCCACTCTTGACATCACCAGTTAGCTCACTTGTTTTGGTGACCATCAGGTCCAGTATCGCATCCCCTGTGGTGGGGTTGTCTATTACCTGGCTTAAGAAGTTATCTTCGATTCACTCCAGGAGTCTCGTGGATTGCCTACAGCTCACCGTGCTACTTTTCCAGCAGATGTTGGGGTAGTTGAAGTCCCCCATTAGGACAAGAGCCTGTGGGCATGATCGCTCCTGTAGCTGGAATCAGAAGGCTTCGTCAATAGGCTTGCTTTGATTGGGCAGCCTGTAGTAGACAGGTTTCTTTTGTTGCCTTGGTCTCTAATTCTTACTCAAAGGCTTTCAACCCGCTCATGGCTATTCTTCAGAGAGAGCTCTTCACACTCTGTACAGTTCTTGATAGATTATTTCTTCTTCTCAGGCCTCTTTCTGAGGATCATCTCTTATTCAAGTTGTTTCTCTCTGCTCCTATAAAACTGATTCTTAAAATTGCTCCATTTTAGTATTTACTTTTTTATTGTCCTCAGGAGAATGAAGTTGAGTAAAGGTGGTGAAACCTCCTTTCTATCGCTGTTTCCACAGAAGAACTTTTGACTTAATGGACTGTCTGGTTTAATTTTACCAACTTCTAAAAATTAGGTGCTCAAATCTGACAATGACAAGGGCCATGAAAGAATCCAGAGAGAATGACAGTATCTAAGCAATAATTACACAAATATATATATATATAGATGTGACTGAGAAACCAAACATTGGATATATGTTTCAACACTTGTGAACACTTGCTCAATCAACGAAAGTGATTACTTTTGTTTAGATAGGAAAGGAAAATGTCACAAAAAGTAGGGACCAAAGCTCATTTTTAAGTGGCAGGTCTCCATAAGACTTCTTCAAAAGAAAATTCTCCAGTCTGAAATAAGTTTCTATGTCTGTAGGACATCATACACTGCAGACCTGCTGACCATGAGAAATGCTGTTTACCAGGCTTCTGACAAATAATAAAGTCAAACGTGGGCAGAGATGAGGAGAAAATGTTATTTTATTTTCTCTTTATTATTTAAAATGTGAATTGTTTTATTTTGGCAGAGGATGTGCAGATGATAATGAGATTGTGCAGTGACCCAAATTTAGCTATTAATGTCTAGTAAATGTGTAGAAATTTTAAGTGGGAAGCCTGACTATTTTCAGAAAATCCAACCAACCAACCAAGGAACCAAAAATATTTTGTTTTCAGGGCCAAAATTTTCTCTGCCATACTGTCTATGAACGCAGTATTGTCTTTGCTCAAATCACTGAGAGAGATTCCTTCTCCATGTCAGAAGCTGTGATGAAGAACAGATGCTGAGATATAATATAGCCATCCATAAATCCTGAAATTAAGAGCTGTGACCAACTATACTCTCTATGCAGGAGGCTCAGTCTGTGCTCATATATAGTTTCCTTATTCAGATGCCAAATCTGTGTCCCATTTCTATCCCCTTGTGACTGAGAGGTGGAACAGAAATTTGAACTACTCAGTTCTAAAGGAGTTATATAGTACCCCTGAAAGCCCTCTTCATAGCTCGATTCTTCCCCTAACTAGTGAAATCATGATAATTCAGCTGCTTTCTGGAGACTTGGACAGTTGTGCAAGCAATACAGTTGTGTACAGTTTGTTCATGTTTGAATCTAAAAGTCGACAAACTAGGTCTATTCCCAAAGCTCAAATTCCAGTATTAAAATAAGTGAGCTGGAACAGGATCCAGTGTATTAATATTAACATGAGAACACCAGGCATTCTGTGTTGCATCCATATTCCCAGAGGTCCAGTGGGTACTCTTGGCTTAACTAACAGCTTAATAAAGTCCCTCCTCCCTATTTGTTTCAACTAGCTCAGAAAGAGGAAAAATGGGTGATGTAGTTAAGAATGAACTTACATAGATGGTTAACTCTGACACTCCTGTCTTGGATTGTGATCTAAATGTGGAGGACTCTAATAGAACAGGGGATCAAGACCCAAACACAATTAACTGGATGGCTGATGACATGTTCACTTGCATCAGACTGGTATTGGCACTCTCACACATGAGGGAGTCTCTGAAGGCCTAATCTTGTGTCTGCAGTGCAAACAGGTGTTTGTCTTAACATGAAGCTATGGTTAAAGTCACTATTAGTATCTGGTTTCTGCAATGAACCCAGGCGAAAATGGAATTAAAAATACTGTTGTTTTAAGGCAGAACACTAATGCTGATGAGCATTAACATTGATGAGTTAATGCTGATGATTTAAATGAATAAACCATTGTGAGAGAGGCGAGAAAATAAACAGGAAACTTAACAGTCAGTGAGAGCCCATTTGAGAAAGCTATGAAAGTAATTTTGAGTGCATTTCCATTCAAAACAAAAGGAAATGTGAGTTTTTTCAGGAATCCAGAGTGCTTGGGTGAAGGGGGATAGGTACTGCTGCAGAACATGGGAGAGGTATAGTGCAGTGGGGGAGGTGGGACAGAACAGCACTGTACTGAGTCTCTTTCACATAACCCACAGTTTTGCTAGCTGCTTGTATAAAAAATGTCCAGGTGCTAAGCTGTAATATGTTTTTGCTCAAATTGGCAATACCCATAGTGATTGTGTTAGAAGGATGAAGTTAAGGTGATGCGTTGTTGTTAAAGAAATGTCTGCAAGGATGCTTGCAGTGCACAGATAAATATAAAGCAGCAGTTATCTCTTGCCATTACTTTTCCTGCCAGGCTACTCCCTTACACGCTCCACTCCTAAATCCATCTCTCAACATAGTTTTATGTGGTATCTCTGAATTTGGCCTAATAGTCACTTATTTCAGTCTTGTTTTGATTTGTCCCTTAGGACCAATCTAACAGATATCTAATAAGTATGCACTAAGTATTGAGGCTCTTACCAATAAAACTTCACCCCTTGCACACATCCACAGAATTAATTTCACTTAATTATTTACCCTTGTTCAGAGAAAAAAAAGTCAGGGGTAAAGAGCTGTTTTCCAGACCATCTAAGCAATAATTTCAACTCCCTCAATCTTCAGCATGGCCTCATCTTACCCTAAATCTTTTCTAGAAGAGACTGTTTTCAAACTGTCTTGAAACATCCATGACTGTATTTTTCAAATGCTAAAAGCAGTGCAGGGCTAATATAAACACTGCCTTATCTAGGACTGCTGAGGATGTATGTGATTTCCTGAGCATATCCTGAGCTTGTATCTGTTCACTTACCAACTGATAAGCAACATGGCACTTTTGAAATGAAAATAACAACATTTAAATAGATCCCTTTAAAACAATGACACTGCAATATAAATGTATTTGAGATTTTTGTCCAAAATCTGACTTGTATCTGCATCAAAACCAATCCCTGTTGTGTTGGAAAATTAGAATAAAAAGAGAATGCAGACACAGAGGGGGAATAATGCATAGAATGAGCTGAAATATCTGTTGCTGGGCTAAATGACCAGCAATGAAAGACACAGTAATTCTACAAGATCCTGTGTAAACATTCAAAATGGAGAGGAAATATTTAACATAGTGAGAGAGGTTGTAGAAGGGGTGAGTCGGAAAAGATTAAGAAAAGGACATATGGAACAAAATAGCAGAGTAACTTCCTGCCCATTGGATCTGTGCAAGGGTTTGGTTTTACTATTTTTGCAATGAATATTACATTAAGGTCAAGAGACTACAACATATTTGCTTTTAGTTGCTATATTTACTGTCCAGTATTTTGTGGCAATTCCTAAGCAAAGGTACAGCAGAGAGAAAGCATAGTCAGATAACTGTGCATGTGAGAAATTTTAAGTCAAATATAAGTGTACATATTTATTTCTACCAGGAGGCTTAATCTCCATTTGCTTCTTGACCACTAATATCCTGCAAAGATTTTCATGCTTGCAGGCAGTCCGGTTAGGCAGATTATTTAGATGTGTATTATCAGCTTTTTCCTATGCAGGTGGCTGGAGCCTTAGACAGACCTGTACACAGACTTTACAGTGATCATTGTCATGAAAGCAATTTAAAGATTAAGGCTGCACATTACTACAATGTAGTAAGTACAGATGTGATGAAACAAGGCTGCTGGCCTCTAGGATGGTGTGAATACCACTACAGCTCATTCTTCAAACATCAGTAAATACAAACATAAGTATTACATGATAAGCTGCTGCTATTTATGAAGGCATAGACTGCATGCAATTTTACCTGCTCACACTCAATATCTTGTTCCTCAGGAGCCCTTGTGAGATAGAGTCAAGAAAAAGCAGCTGTGGGTGTTTTAAAATTCAGCGTGTAGGGGGTAAGTTTGGGAACACCTAAAATAGAAATTAGAGTCTTACCTTTGCAAATAAGTTAATTTGGAAGCTGACATCAGCTTCTTTGCTAACTTACACGTCAAATTCCAAGTTAGACTCTCTGCACAGGTAAAAATCCCGTTTCTGTCTTAAGGACCCCTGAAGTGTTCATATCTTCTGTTTTTAAGTATTTCTGAAGATTTCACATTGGGATGGAGAGGGACATAATATGAAACACTATATTTGAAATATGAATGTAAGATATATTTTTGGCTGCAATTGATAGTGCATACAAGACAGAGCAAATTATCCCTAAGAAACATACTGGAAGAATAAATTAAATAAGCATTGCAACTCACTAGTATAGATAAGCACATGACAACTGGATTTGGTTTTAGGTTACTCTGAAAGCTAGAAATCATTTCTGTTCAAGGCATGTTTCAATTTATCACTTTTACTTAGCATTTAATTTTATGTCTAATAATTTCTATTTTACTATGTTTGATACACATGGCATTTCACAAACACACAGGATGATGTTCTCTACTTGGAAGAGTATGGAATAAATAGCAGACCCTTCTCTTGAAAAGGAGTCCTATAGCAAAAGAAAGAGAAAACACAATTAGAGTGAGATCAGCTTTAGGGCGAGGGACAAATCAAGAAGAGATATTCTGGGGTAAAAGCACTGAAGAGCCATCAGGAAAGAATCTGGGACCTCATGTGTAAAGAATGTGTCTCAGTGTCTCAATGACAAAACCGTTTTAGGGAAAAAAAGTCATGCAAGAGACAGACTTTTATATCTCATATGCTGTAACCTTGGAAAAGGGAGTTTAGACGACTAGCTGAGAGAAACAGATCACTTAGTGCAAATAATAAATTCAGCTGAGGAGCAACACTGATTGTTAGAATATGATTGACATTGGATCTGGAGACAGATGTCCTCCTGCCCTCCCAGCTGGAAAGGCCGGCTGGGTGGAGCTCCTTTAGAAAACTGGCTGCTGCCATTGTACAGCTAAAAGAAGAGTGGACATGCAGAGGTAAATTTTCAAAGCAGTGTGTTTATTAACTACCCATTGACAAATACAGGCAATTGTTAGTGAACCTCCTGCACATCCCTTTGAAAACCTACCCGGTTTGTCTGAGATGATATCTCACCATTTATGCCAGAAAAGGTGGCTTCCAAGATAGAGGTGGGCCATTCTTGACAATGGATAAAATGGGTGATCTCAGGAACCCTTTGCCTTTTTAAAAAGCCGTGTGAGGTCTCCCATACTACAATTCACATTCAATTTAGTTTTTTTTCTCTTCTCTCAAGATCAAAGAATTTTTTCTTATGTCATCACACATGACATGGGTAATGAAA
Organism: Anarhynchus alexandrinus; assembly: GCA_008711295.1. Taxonomy (NCBI): domain Eukaryota; kingdom Metazoa; phylum Chordata; class Aves; order Charadriiformes; family Charadriidae; genus Anarhynchus; species Anarhynchus alexandrinus. The sequence goes on from VUYV01000014.1 coordinate 2,805,431, forward strand.
GCTTTGAGAAGCTAGAACTGACAGTTTCCAGCATGGCCTCTATCTAATTCTGTAGCTTTTCAGTATTCTTATTTATATGGGGGCGAGAGAGGGGAAATGATTAAGAATACTTCACCTGGCAGTCCTTGAACGCTCACCATTGTGAGTTAAGAACAAGCATAGCCTCACTATTATTATGCTTTACCCATGTATACTTACAATGAATAGACCAGCACTCTGAGTGTTTCTTCATTATAGACACGGTTTGCTTTACAAAGTGCTGGGGTATGTATGAACTAGTTATAAATCAAAAAAGGGAGAAGTTTTGGATCCCATGCAAAAATCTCTGTGAAGTAAAAGTTGCACAACAAAAGAGGATAAATTCAAATTTTCAGATAATTCCATTAGCATGTGTTTGGGCACACTGCTGTCTGAACGTAAGTGTTGACTCTCTAGCTGGGACTTAGTAACATCAGATCATGGCTAAATCTCACAAGAAACATTACACTGTTATTTAAAGGTTTGATATTGTTTAATTTTTTTTTCCTTTCTTTTTCTTTTTGTTCATGGCAGTCTCTCTAAGCAATTATACAAGACGATATGTAGCAAAAAAACAGTCATCAAGGAGAGAAGGTGGTCACCAGTTAAAATTGTGCACTACATTGTCACACTTGGTGGAAACAACTCTCTTGCCTCTATGTATTTTCTTATTGTTCTCAATATCATACGAGGAGAAAATAATGAGGTAGAAGTTTTCACAACATCCACCGGCTTAAATGCGATTCAATCAGTTACATTTTGGTTGTGGTTGAGGGGTGTGTGTTAATTCTGCTGATGAGATTTACAGTGACACAGCAAGCGCCACTTGAATTTTTATGTGTTCAAGGTTAAATTGTTCTGGCCAAATCTCCGGATAAAATGGTCTTTGCATTTGTATTATGTGTAACTGTCCCAATATGAAGCAGTGTGTGAGATGCAATGAAGAAAAAAGACTGGATATATCGTGTAAATACAGTAATGAGAATTCCAATGTGGATGGAGACTGTCATCAGTATTTTGTTGTATGTCAAGTAGGTATCTGCATTTCTATTAAAATGCCTACAAATGTTCAGAAATCTTTTTATTTCATACTGAGATGGGAAATAAAATATCAAAATACTTGATTGAAAATAAATGGTAACAATTTGGGAATGCCATGACACTTAGGTTTGATTTTAGTAATACTAAATTACTATGTACTGATACTCTGCAAGCAAAAGTTTTTGTTTTGTCTCAATTTGATAATAATCTCTGTCCTTCATGGCTGTTGCAGTATTATGGAAATACAGTTTCATTGCTGCATGGCTCTGTTTTTACCTCCAGAAGTAGAATAAAGTTCCCATGGTAGATAAATTTCTTGAAATTCTGTGAATCCAACATGTAGGAAATTTGAGACCATTATGGGAAGAGTAACATGAAACCTACCTAGAAAAGATCTTGAAACAGCTGAGTTATAGCTATTATGAGAGTTAAGTTTGCTTAACTTTGCTTACTTCTAAACATTCTTAAAAAAGTAAAAAATTAAATCCTAATTTTTCATAAATGAAAAATTGGTCTAGAAGAATATAATTTTTGGTAAGAAATATTTGAAAAAAGAATCCTGATTCTTGAGTTCAAAAGCTTAGGTTGCTTGCAATAGCATGCAGGTGCACAAAGAATGCCAATTACAGCTTCATTACAAGCCAAACACAACCTGTCCTTTACACAAGTGATATTCTGTATAGTTTTGAACACATAGCATAGGAATCCTGGAAATACAAATGGAAAAAAATCTTTTCAAATTAATTTCTTATTAAATTGCAGTGAAATCCTGCAATATCACAAGATAATCGACTGGACACTGTTAGCAATGTGAAAGATGTTTTTGAGGAAGAAGGAACACTGTTCAGTCAAGCATCTTAAAAAAAAATAAATCCCATCATTACATTGAAGGACAGGATTGGGTTTTTTGCGGGTNGACCCGCGGATGTATCTCATCAGGTCCCATGGACTTGTGCACCTTCAGGTGCACAAGAATCCTGATTCTTGAGTTCAAAAGCTTAGGTTGCTTGCAATAGCATGCAGGTGCACAAAGAATGCCAATTACAGCTTCATTACAAGCCAAACACAACCTGTCCTTTACACAGGTGATATTCTGTATAGTTTTGAACACATAGCATAGGAATCCTGGAAATACAAATGGAAAAAAATCTTTTCAAATTAATTTCTTATTAAATTGCAGTGAAATCCTGCAATATCACAAGATAATCGACTGGACACTGTTAGCAATGTGAAAGATGTTTTTGAGGAAGAAGGAACACTGTTCAGTCAAGCATCTTAAAAAAAAATAAATCCCATCATTACATTGAAGGACAGGATTGGGTTTTTTGCGGGTTCATAGCTGAAAAGACACCAGGGGTGTTGTTTCTCAAGAAACTTGGAATCTTAGAAGACACTTAAAAGGACTATAGCTGCAGAGCTGCTAAGGAAGCTGGCTGTATATGATAAATATATTTACCATATATTGTGGTGTGATGTGAACACAGAAATTTAAATAAAGAATACTTGGTTTCTCATGTTATATTGTTTAAAAATAAGATGACTAGTTTGGGGAATGAACATAACCAGAGCATCTTAATTATCTCTTTCCCAATTTTCATCCCATAAAGCTGCTTCCAACAACCTTTCTTTACAAGTTTAAGTTTCTTTTACAGAAGCTAAATTGAGAATCATTGGACAGCTCCCAAGTCTACATTTTTTTCCACCCGTTCCTTTGTGGAAACAGCTTAGCTGCATAATTTGACATAGTCTGAATGTCAGTGCAAACACCCCACAAATACTGAGTGACTGTTTAACCTAAAAAACATAGAGTGTACTTTGAAAACTTTATTAGCAATCTTTCACTCTCAAGTATTTTTGTAAACTCTTTCCCAGTGAAAATGAGATGGTCCCTTAAATTGAAAAATGATTAATTATACAAACTATGTGACAGAAATGTTTATCTTTATAAAAGAAAAACATTTACAGAGCGATTTCAGTAGTTTATAGTAAGGAAAGATAATTAATAGTTTGTTGCTATTCTATGATTTTTCTGTGAGATAATCCATAGCTAGTGGTGTGGGGAATAGCTTCTATTTCTCAGTTCACCAAACAGAAGAAACCTCCACTGAGTGGTTTATCTTAATAGCAGACATCTGTCTGTTTTTCATTATTCACATGGTAAAGAGGAAAGATCTTTGTGCTGCTTAGGAGAGTCTTAATGTAGCATTTAGTCTTAAAGTAACAGCAGATACAGCAGGGAGCTTTTTTGCCACTCAGATCTTGCACTTAATGCACACAGGGCTAGCGGAAGATCCTTCAGAATCATGATAATTGTTGTTGTGAAGAAGCTTTTTGTAGAAAACAGCAGTGTGCTCTGAAAGCTTCAGAGGGCAGGACTGTCTTGGGAAGGAACGCATCCCAGCAAGTGGTGTGTCCTGTGGTCCTAATACCTGTGCTGACACAGTGTCTCCTGGGCAGCTGCGGGTGAGAAGCCAGATGTCCATGTCCCTGTGCTGAGGAGCAAATGCCTGACCATGCTCTGGTACTGCTGGTCAAAGTAACAGTAAAATTCAAGTCCATTGCCCTCGCACTGTGGTTATGACAGCCTCTGGTCTGAATGTCTATTTGGGAGGGATCTCCGTGAGTATTCTTTCCTCACCAAAGATGGGAGGGGAAAGTAGCTTTTAGTGAAAAATAATAATGATTTTGTCAATACGTGTCTCAGCACTTGTCCGTGCTGGTCACCATAAGCAGGGCAGTATATGTTCCCTCTCCTCCTTCTTTTTCTTGCTCTCCAAATGTCATTGTGCTTTGTGATGTGATGATGTGATTTGATGTCCTGAGAGGAGAGGAATCCTATTGCTACCTCCTCTACTATCTTCACTACCCCCTGTCCTGACCGTGGCTGCATTTAGCCCCACTATGATTTCAGGTTAAACAAACAGAATTGGCTAAAACCCCTTTGAAGACTGGCTTACCTACTCTAATGGAGAATGTAATGAAATCATCTGCCTACAGGACCAATTGCACAACAAAACCATGAGGGTATGTCTGCTAGTTTAAAGCAATGAACAAAAGTCCTTGGATGATAGAAAGAGAGCACACAGAACAATGCTAAAAGTATCAGTGGTCTGCTTTCAACTAGATGACTCTCTGCAGTGCTGGTAACATTTTGCATGCAGAAATGGATAGCAAGATAGACTTCAGAAATGAACATCAAAACCAATTAGAGGTTCAAAAGCTTTCTGTATGAGGAAGTATTGAAAACATTGGAACTTACTAGAAAGGTGAGAAATCAAAGGAGACCAGATAAAGGTGACTAATGTAATAAATGATATTGAGAAAATAAATCAGGAGCTCTCATTTAGTCTTTACAATAAAGTCATTTACAATAAAAGAACAAGGGGCATTCAATGAAAGACACCAGATCTAACACTTATTAAAGAAAATACCTTTTCTTTACTACCTTGTGAAAATCATTGTAACAAAATGTTACTGAGGCCAAGGGCTTAGCAGGATTCTAAGAAGAGGTAGATGTCATGGGAACATCTGCATTAATGCTAGCTAGGAAGGCTCATTTTTGGAGGAAAGTAAGGCTTTCGCCCTTCATGACTTTAATAAAGCCACAGGAAGGAACTTTCCACTTTGTGATGACAATTATTTAATTGAAAGATCTCCTACAATTTCTCCCAAAGGACTCTGTGTTGCTCATTATGATCTGACATGGGGTGGTACTCATGTTTCTATGGAACAAATTTGCCATGGAGTTTGCTGTTCACTGCAGTGATCAGGCCAATGTGGCATAAGAAGTTATCACCTCTCAGATGGGAGTTACTGACCTTACGGTCACATTCAGTAACTAAACTTTGTGTGCTCCTTGTCCAGCACAAAATGCAGTTTAAGAGAAGTAATTTTCATCTTGCATTTCAGCAAACCTAGGGAAAGGGCTAGTCTTCCTTGCAAGTTACTTCATCCAGATGAGTGTCAGCAACTTTCCCACACTGATCGAGAAGTGAAAAGCTATTTGACCCTCCTCCCCTCCTTTCAAAACCACTTTTTTTCCCCAGTGGTTCATCAGTTTAAAAGTACTGAATCTGAACTCTGAATAATTCTGAGTTAGAAAACCTGTATTGGGTTTGTGGGGCAAGGTTTTGGTAGCGGGGGAGGGGGAGGTGGTAGGGCTGTAGGGATGGCTTCTGTGAGAAGCTGCTAGAAGCTTCCTCTGTGTCTGATAGAGCAAATGCCAACCAGCTCCAAGACGGACCCACTACTGGCCAAGGCTGAGCCTATCAGTGATGGTGGTAGCATCTCTGGGATAACATATTTAAGAAGGGGGAAAAACTGCTATGTGGTGAGTGAGAGCATGTGGGAGAAATAACCCTGCAGACACCAAGGTCAGTGTATCCACCTGCAGCCCGGGGAAGACCCCATGCCAGAGCATGTGGATGCCTGAAGGAGGCTGTGACCCTGTGGGAAGCCCATGCTGGAGCAGGCTACTGGCAGGACCTGTGGCCCCGTCAAGAGAGGAGCTCATGCTGGAGCAGGTTTGCTGGCACGACTTGTGACCCTGTAGGGGACCCACAGTGGAGCAGTTTGTGAAGAACTGCAGCCTGTGGGAAGGATTCAAGTTGGCAAAGTTCGTGAAAGACTGTCTCCTGTAGGAGGAACCCCACACTGGAGCAGGGGAAGAGTGTGTGGAGTCCTCCCCCTGAGGAGGAAGGAGCGGCAGAGACATGTGTTGAACTGACCACAACCCCTATTCCCCGTCCCCCTGTGCTGCTGAGGGGGGAGGACGTAGAGAAATGAGGAGTAAAGCTGAGCCCAGGAAGAAGGGAGGGGTTGGGGGAAGGTGTTTTAAGATTTATTTTTTATTTTCTCATTATCTTACTCTGATTTTGATTGGCAATAAATTAAATTAATCTTCCCCAAGTTGAGTCTGTTTTGCCCATGACAGTAATGGGTGAGTGATCTCTCCCTGTCCTTATCTCAACCCATGCGCCTTTCATTACATTCTCTCTCCCCTGTTCACCTGAGGAGGGGGAGTGATAGAGTGGCTTTGGTGGGCACCTGGCATCCAGTCAGGGTCAACCCACCAAAAAATCAAACTCGGACTTATTAATATATATATGCTCACAGATACGTATGTAGCTATGTATATAGAACTGTGTATTCAGACATGTGTGCATATATGTGTGCGTGTGCATATATTCAGAGAAAGGCCACATAATACACAAGCACATATTTACACACAGAAGATACGTCTTCAAGAGTTTATTTTCCCTCTAATTTCTTGTGGGCCATTAATAAATACCATGAGTTTATATTGTATTTCAACATCATCAATATGAAAAGTAACTTTGTGATCCATTGACTCTACTAAGCAACTCCTCTGAATGTAGGGCTGCAGCTGACAAGTGTGGTTTTATAGAAGTAGGGTGTGCAACCCAAATTCAGTAACCTTTTTGAAAAATAAGTCTGTCCCAGAGGAAGCAATGCTTTCTCTTGCAAAATCAGCAGTGTCAAAAACCAAATGTTGTCAGTTGACAGTTATGCAGCTTATTTGTTATGCGGTTTATTTTGAATGCTTGTCTTTTAATTTTTTTGTTTCTCTAAGGTAAATCACTACATGGCGGCTGGGATGGGAAAACTCTGCTTTTTGGTGTAATGGTATAGTAATAAACCTCCTTTTTTCTTTCTTTTTTTTTTATTTTAATCTGCACACAATTACCTACAGAATTTGTACAACCAGTAATACTCAGTAAAAATGCTACACTTATAAATACATGGAAGGACACTCCTTGTTTAAGGAGTCCTTGTTAAACAAAACAGTTTAACATTTAATCTCTCTTTCCATAGCAAAAAACCATGCCCAGAGTGCCCGTGTCTCCCGTCTAATAATGCAAGGAGGTCTCGAAGGATGTTTACCATCCACAGGAATACAGAACGAGAAAAGGTGTCTTGTTTTCTCTCTGCTCAGAGAGACTATGACCTGAGACTGAGATAATGACAATCTGCTTAGCTGGGAAGGAAAATGCGAGCAGGAAAGCCTACAGATTTAGGCAAGTACAGCATTAAACTTTTCCTGGAACCCAGACAGAGGACACTGGATAGGGCAAGCGCTCTGTGGAAGAGGGCAGCCTCAGGGGGCCCTTTGTGGAGAAGGAGCTGTGACCCCTGGCAGGGCTGTGTGACCTGTGGGCACTTCTGGCAAGGAGCACAGGGAGCCGAGGAGCAGGGGTGCTGAGGAGAAGGGAGGCCAAGGGGCAGGAGTACCTGAGGAGCAGAGGGGTGCCTGACAAGCAGGGCTGCCTGTGGAGCAGGGGTGCTGAGGAGCAGGGGTGCCTGAGGAGCAGGGGTGCTGAGGAGCAGGGAGGCTGAGGAGAAGGGGTGCTGAGGAGCAGGGAGGCCAAGGGGCAAAGGTGCTTGTGGAGCTGCAGCCCCTGGGCCAGAGAGGTGTTTACATGGCAAGAGGCTGGTGACCCACTGTTCCCTTGAGAACAAAAGGCCAGCGACGGCCGGGAGGAGACAGAGGGGGCCCAACGTGTTGCCTTTCAACTCCACATAATCAAACACGTCATGGCTTGTCGGTGCCACACCTGGCACAGGCTGTGAGGGGCTGCCGGCTCAGCATGGCCGCTCTCCCTGTCTCCTGCCCAGGCGCTGAGGGTGTCCCTGCACGGGCTGGGCTGGACTGGGTGGCCTTGCTGCCCCATGTGTCCTCCAGGGGACAGCTGCTGGTGGGGCTGAGGAAGAGCTCGACTCCTCTCGGGCCAGGAGCCACGATGGTGTCGGGGTGGCTGCCCCTGTGCCCTGCTCCAGCCAGCAAGAGACTGCGGCTTCTGCTCCTCACCTCACATGCCTGCCCTCCCCTGCTCAGGCAGAGACTGATACATCAGATATGGTCTCTTCTCACTTCTCATTTGTGTTTTATCAATTTCAAGTGAGCAGCACAGAGAATAATGGGGTGGCTGTGCAGTTTGCTAGCTGGAATTTACATGTGTGCAGGCAGTGCACCGTACCAGAGACCAGACAGCGGGGTGGTGGGCATTACCTTCTGCACGAGCACCCTGAAGCCTGATTTTAATGGCTGGAGGCTACCTTAAAACCTTTCCAAAAGCCAAAATGTATCTCTGAGCATGATAGTCCAGATAAAAGTGTGGATTTTCATAAGGCTCTGAACGTCAGCACAGTGCTGAATTTAATAATTTGTACACATAGAATGACTGTGCTTTGGGGATGTTGGTAGACCAAAACCAGACAACTGTGTTGATTACCCTCAGCCCCAGTAGGTCGGGTCATTGTGGAGTCATGCTGGATGCTTCTGAAGTGAAACAAAAGATGAACAGCACAACAGACTTGAGCTATTAAAGTTCCTGATGCTGCTTCCCATGAAATTCATGAGATAATAGCTAGAAAATACAGGAGGAATGAGATTAGGGCCTAGGAAAAGGAAAGAAAAAAAGAAAAAATCAGCATCGGCACCATCCTGACTGCTTTATCAGAACGTGGGTCAATGAGGACTGAGGACATTCTCAGGTGATTTATTTTCCAGAGAGTTTCAGGGTTTCTCAGGTGTAGGAATGTGAAGATTACCATGTTAGAGCCAACTCTGGACTCTTCTAGTGGCCAGTACTGAACAATGGTCATGAAAAAGGATGCATACAAATCTACAAGTGTCAGATCCTTTGATACATGGGAAAATATTTTTTACTGTATTTTTATATTTCTTTTTTTTTACTACTACTCCTGGTATTTTTTACTGGTTTGTGACCCAGGACATAAAGGTTTACAGCCTTTTCCCTTTGTTCACTTCTTTTAATAATTCTGCATTTTTTTTTTTCAGAGAAAGGCCACATCAGTGGAATACATGACGATACAGTGTGAGCTAAGTTTATCATGACAAAAGATGCATCAGTTTGAAATATTAACCCAGCACTGCCTTGGAGGCAGTGAATAATTAGTTTAACCTGGCAACGAACAATATAAACTTAGCCACAGAGATGGTTGGTGTTATCATCTTATGTTTTTATAATGCAATAAGGACACCAGGTTATCATGATTATAGCAGCAGGAGAGTTTGTAGAATGAGCTCATGTATAAATAGTTGCTCAAAAACACTGTGAACATTTATGAGGCTCATTATTTATCATTAATTATTTAACTGCAGGTCCCCATGTGGGCAGTGAAATCCTGCTGATTTACTACTTATCAGGAATAAATTACCACTTATAACTTGGGGTTTTCATGATTTTCCTTTTGTCATCATAAATAAACCTAACTAATAAGACTGTTTCCTTCTCCCTATTAAACTGACTGTTGGCAAGAGGCTTTTTGGCTGGTGACCTAATATGAGACAAAATATAGGATAAGTGAAAAGCTGTGTATTTTTATGAAGTCTCGGATTGTTTGCAATAGATCTGAGAACTCAGCAAGGGATCAGTATTTGCTTACATTTATAGCGTATTTGTACAGGACCAGATTTTTGAAACTGCTCAGCAGCCACAATTAAAGCCAGATTTTTTATTTTTTTTTTTCTGAGGAGCAGTTTCAAATTTGCCAGCTAACTGAAGTTATTTTAGTACCTAAATGAGGACCAATAGCTAAATCCCCATTTCGGCACCACTCTGATCCTCAAAATCCCAGCTCAGCTGCTGTCTAACCCTTTAGGTGCCTTTGTTGCTGCCAGCAAAGTCACTAAAGATGCACTAGGGAGCAAATATAGAAGGAAATCCCAATATCCTGGGACAGATTTCAGCCCTTCTTCATGCTTCAGCCTCAGCAAGATTCAAAACCCGCATAGTCTTCAGTGCATCTTTTGGCAGGTTTCCTGGCAAGGAAGGTAAAACCTGGTGGATGACAGTACCGTACAGTACTACACCTCAGACAGCCGGCACCCAGAGACAGGCAGATGATTTGTCCATTTGCACACATGTGTGCATGCATGTGTGTGCATAGAAATCTGGTCTATCCCAATGCCCAGAAGTTGGTACACTCTGCAGCCAAGAAAGCAGGTCTGCTTTGCTCAATTTGGCCTGGATGCTTCAGTACTCAGCTCAGAGCTGAACCCCGTCAGGACTTGCATCCTACCCTGTAAGCACACCTGTGTTGCAGTAGAAGTGCTACTGTGGCTGTTAACATATCTATACATCTGGCTGCAAACCTCTGCTAACCCAGGAGGGTGTTTGAGCAGCCAAACCCCACCTGAACCTCTGACCCTTTTCAGACAGATTCCTCTAATATGACTACGACCACCTGTGATGGGCTCTTCAACATGTGAAGTAGGCAGGTTTTATAAAAAGGCTAAATTTTATTTCTGTAGAACACAAGAGTAAGTTTTCTCTGATCCAAAAGTGTTTAAAAATGCAGTATCACCTACATTTATTTCCTTTTATATATACATATATATGTGTATAAACACACTATATAGGCAGTATACATATATTTTCACATGCGCATACATTATGTATTTTTGACTTATTTATACATACACAGACAGACAGACATTGACAGACACACATATATAGAAGTGATAAAAATGAGGTGGTATATGTTTCTATGCCATTCTGGTCCCTCAGATTTCAACATTTTTTAGGCATGGGTGGAATGCGTTTTGTATTCTATTCCAGATTTTCATCTATGGCTTCACAATTCCTGTGTCAACTACTTCTTATTCTGATGTAATGTTCAAAAAACCTAGGTCACAAATTCATCTCAAGAAATTTCTCATATTATCTAGAACCTAAGAAATCAAGGAGTAAACCAGAATGTTCACATATAAATTTAAAAAGGTGCTTTTTTAGTTTAATGGATGTTAATAATAAATCAAATATTGCCAGCTGACTTGGTGGCTTGTTACAACACTAAGAAATGAAGTATCAACTCTGCAAAAATTAGTGCCTTCTTATTTAGGATAATTTACAGGATACTTGGAAGCTATGTTGTTCAGAACTCTTTTTTATTTTTTTTCATTTGGGGATGGTGTGTTTCAATCTATTTTAATTATATACCTGTTGGAGGAAGTGGCAAGATTTAGGTAATTGCACTAAAAATGTCGTGTTTGGGACTAATTATGTGTATAAAATTGCATGCTGGTTTGGGGCTTCATAAAAAATGTGCCCATAATGTGTTACTAGGCTCATCTCTAAAAATATAGTGAACATTGGCAGTATTATCTCAAAGGAAAAATATGTCACCACATTGTACTGGAAGACAAGAGTTTTACAAGCAGCCTTTAATATAGAATTTGTGAAAATTCTATTGCTGAATTGAATCTATTTTCTTGCTGTTGGTCAGAATATTATGCTCCCCCCCCCCCCCCCCCCCCTTCTTCCCCTAAATTCAAAATGCATACACAGCTAAGGGGAAGCATAACCTGATACATGTGACTTTAGGCACTTGGAAATGCAGGGGTTTTAGCCCTTTCTGTACTCACATGCATGCTGATGTGGGTACCTCTTTCTTATTACCTGTGAAGACACACACAGGCCATCCCTGTAGAGTTTCTCCTCCCACCACAGTCAAATTGATGTGAAAGGTCTTGCCAGTGGGTTATTTAAATCCTGATATTCTGTTCTTGCTTGTCAGGAATGCTGGGTATAAATCTCTTGGCACTTATCTTCCTACACTGCCCACTAACATTTTCTACTACTTCTGTCTGTCTTCATGACATTTCCTGGAGAGCTTAAACTGAAAGTGCTAATTATTAATTTAGGGCTAGATTCTGGCTCCTACAGCCAGAGGCATGCTGGAGGGAATGCAAAGAGACTCCGATTTGTTATATGCATGTTCCTTACCGCTGAGATCCTCGCACATCTACTCCTTCGCTCATATTAGGAAACATTCATGATTCTTTTTAATCAACCCTGTCCACATCAGCTATGAGTTCAGATTACAAATGAAAAAACAGACTGTTAAAGTTTGAAATTATTTTTTTCCAACACATAAGTACATTTGCTCAGTTTGAACAATGGATTGCATTAATCACTGGTGGGGTTTTTTTTCACATCACAGAGGGGATTTAGCTCTAGGAAACAAAGGTTTCATCATCTTGAAGCCCAGTATGGCTCAGTGTTATTGTGCCACTATAGCAGGTTAACCAAGGCATAAAGGTGAAGTGACTTGCCTAAGGTCATGCAATAGATCAGTGGCAGAGCGTGAAGCAAGTACAGGGTCATTTAAATCCCTGCAAAATGCCTTGCTCCATAAGATTTTCTTCCTCCCTCTTGTCAAGAATAAGTAGTTTAGGCTTTCTTTAGCAGGCAGAAAGACCTCTACTCTTTCTCTTAATATATTCCCAAGACAAAGTATATTCACTGACATGGTTCTAACAGGGAAACTTTCAGGCCAAACAGAAAGAGACTTTGTCCTAAGTATTCCTTGAGTTTTCTGCAACTTCACCATGGATTGACTTACACATTTTCAAACCTTCTTATTTGTTAGGTAGCCAATTCTTATTTCACTTCTCTTCAGGTCTCTTCCTCCAGCAGTGTCCCTGCCTACCGTTCTGCTGTATCGATTACTCATTCCATTGGCAATTTTTCCCATAATTGTCTCTAACCTTCTTTTCCAGCCATATGTTTTGGAAAATCAGAGATTCTGGTTATGCACATCTTATGAATTGTGAGAAAATAACCCCCTAAAACATATAAAGAATCCCTCGGGCTTTTACCATCTCCCCCTTTATATTTTTCTCCAGAGCAGTGTGCCTGCCCAAGAGTTTTTTGAGAGTGAAGATGAAGAGACAGTGAAGAATCTTCACCTGAATGCTGTAGATATTATAATAGCTAAAATGTGAAATGTTTACACAGTTGTATATATTGCACTGTATTCTTTTTTCTCCCTGCCGTATGAACAAGTCAGGGACCTGATGTCTGCATAGCATGCACTGATATTTTTTGAATTTTTAGATAAATATTAAAAAAAATAAAATAGCTATTGTTCAGTGACACATGAGGATAAAGTGGTTTTGCTTAGAAGTTAGTGCCATAAAGTGGAACAGTGTGTGAATGTGTCATCTTTTAACAGAAAATGGATCTTCATGTGGCAGGGAGGAGAATTACCCAGGAATCTAATCTAACGTACAGTCATTGCTATGAATTAATGGCATCATGATAGTGTGGACGTTGTTTTTTTTTTCTTTCTCACTGGAAAGGAAGATGTATAAACAAAGCCAAAGGGAGGTGAAGTAAATATAAAGCGGGTACCAGAGATGCCCACTCTTCTCTCAGCCGCCCTGTTCCCTTGTGCGGCCAGGCTGGTGGGTTAGGGGCACCTGGGAATGCCAGGCTCCACCAGAGCAGTGTTGATGAAGAGATCTGGGTTACCTGAATGGCGAGTGTCTGTCCGGGTCAGGGGGATTAGTAGATAGAAGGAAGGAGCAAGAAGAAAGGTTTGATTATCTATTCTTTTTGAGGAAGCACAGCCAAATTTCAATTTTCATTTGGAATCTGGGGATCATTTTGTTTGTTTTGTGGTTTCTGAATGCTCTGGCAGAAACTTTGAGTGAAATACTTTGCTTTTGGTTTATTTTTGTGAGCATAATCTGACATTTTATTGTCACCCCTGCTGTATTATTAGGTGTGTATTTCTCTCTCCAGGACTAGCCTATTGTAATGATTGTATCTTAAACCATTGAAATTGAAAGCACTGCAGAATGTTGGTACCTGGAACTTACACAGATAGCAACAAAGTAAACGGTTTGTATTTAGTGGTATTGACTCAAACCCATAAAGTCCTCAGGACTTTGAAACCTACTTCAGAGACTACATCTCTCCTACTGAGACAAAGCACAGTTATGGACAGCAGAACTGTTTAAACTATTATTCCTCTGGTATTAATAAAACTGGGCATTTTCACAGACATGTTTTATAGGGAATTATTGACCATGGAAATTTGCCAAAACAGGTGAATCACGGAATGCATTTCTTCATGCACTGGTTAAAAAAAAAGAACACCTATGGAAAAGAGCTGATTATTCTGTTTCTCCATGTGTGATTTGTATATGTGTAGAGAACACTGGCAAAGAACAGGAAGTATTTTTTCAGGTGCTTAATACATCACAGAAATAACAAATTGAGGAAATTACTCACATTAGTAAGCATGCTTGGTGCCACATGCGTAACTGTGCTTAAAGGTTTTTATTCCCAAGCAACCAAAGAATGAAGTTTATATTGCTTCTCTTGATAACATTACAAAGTTGGCCTTCATTCTCCTTCTTGCAGCCCGAGCCTTGCACAATTATTGTCAATGAAACACTAATGAAACTGCAATCTTTTATTCTGTGTGTTTGGTTTGTATCAAAAGCTGCTAGTGATGGAAGGAGTTTAGAAATGTCTATGCCTGCTGAATAAATGCCCCTTTCAGCGAACAAAGGGAAAGCAATTGGACCACTCTGTAGGTAGTCCAAAAGCCTCAGCCTTGGCTGAAACACAAATTAGATGCCATCATTGGGAAGGTGCTTTAGGTATGGATATGGTCAACAGCAACCATTACAACCCCCCTATAAAAAAACCCCTGTGCTGTTGTACAAAATGTGCCCCCATTGTTTGGCATTTTCATAGAATCATAGAATCATAGAATGGTTTAGGTTGGAAAGGACCTTGAAGTTCATCGAGTGCCAACCCCCCTGCCATAGGCAGGGACACCTCCCACTAGACCAGGTTGCCCAAGGCCATGTCCAGCCTGGCCTTGAACACCTCCAGGGATGGGGCCTCAACAACCTCTCTGGGCAACCTGTTCCAGTGCCTTACCAAAAGGCAAATTTTTGGCCTTACCAAAATTTTGAAAGAAGTTTTATTTTTCCTAAGCTATATCAACAGAGCCAGTGATTCAGAGCTCAACTAATCCCTATTTTAATGTTTATGGGGCTCCTGGGTGCCAACATTTTTTGGTTCTAATGTTTAATATTTATTCATGTTACTTAATCACTGAGCAAATTCACATTAGAAGGGGAAGCAAAAAACCTGTTAGATCATTTTTGTCTAAACTTCAGCACTCTGAGAATCATTTCTAAAGGTAGCAGTCTATGGAGAAGGGTTCTCTAATATGATATGTTCAATTCCACCTGCATTCTAAGAAATGCTTAATCATTGGTCAGATTATCATTAAATCTTGTACAGGGTGTACAGGGTAAAGCTGTATGAGTTTTCAGGGGTCATAATGAATGGAAAAATAAATTTTGAGGAAACAAGTTTTTTGAAAATTCAGGCTGAATTAGAAAAACATAGCACCTGCCAAAAAAAAAGAAAAAAACTTCAGAATATTAACTACTTCATAGTTTCTCAAAAAATCACTGATCATTTTAAGCTGACTAGATCTCCCCACTCCTGAAATGAAGTGAAATATCTTTTTTGGCAAGATAACTTACTAAAATTAGAATTTGGGTTGACCTAACATAGGTGTTCAGTTTTGATTTAGCAATTTAACCACCAAAGTAAAAATAATAATTTATTCTCATGGCTTTAAAATGTCGCATTTTTGCATTGCTCTCCAATGTTCTGTAAAATAGCTCTTTGCCTCATGTGAGATACCTTGTAGCATAACAAACAAATAAAAAATTAATGCTGAGAATTCATGCTTTAGTTTCATTCCTAATGATAAAGTTCTCCAGATGTGAAACGGAGACAAGCCACTATTTGTACCAGAACTTCAATTTCTCATGCAGAGGGACTGACAAGTCTCTCTGTCTGAAATCCCAGATGGCGTCTCTGGAGCTATGACTTGCACTAAGCTTAAACAAGAGGAAAGCAGAAAAAAAGTTTAAATTGCAGAGTTTTTTATTCCCAGTGGAATAACTGTAATAGAAATAGCAACGATGATAAATTAGATTCTCTTAGCGCCATGTTGGGCATTGGCTGAACATATCCTCTAGAGATGCCAGTTGCAGTATGGTATTTACATCATGTTGTAGTGCAGAAAGAAGTTCATACATTTTCTTTAGAAACTAATTTCTTTTCAACATACCTATGTATGTCATAGACATCTTTTGCTTACACATCTTCCCAGCTTAGTCCATGGTGGGGCCCAACTTGCAAATGCTTCATTATTAAAGACTCATTACTGCTATGCCTGGAACCCTCTTCCCAATCTCTTCTTACCAAAACATCTCTATTCACTACTTGGGAATTCAAGTTTTCTCCCAAGCCAGAGCTTTATACCTGTCAGCTAGATCCACTTGAGGGTAGACTTCATTTTCTGCCAGTCTGCCTTACTCCATCCCAGCTTTGCTTTTTCTTCATTCTTGTTATGACATGACTGATGATTCTTTGTAACTAGCTCTTCTAAATGGTATGCAAGGTAAATTGTGAAATATCCCCCATTATACTGCTCTAAAGAGAGGTAGATGGTGTTGTTGCACTTATGATGCTTTAGTAGGTTTTCCTTCCCCTGTACTTTCCTAGGAGTGGAGGAGGAAAAAGAGCTGTGTCCATCATATATCCCTTGGGTTGGATGGTGACTGCTCCTTACAGGTCCCCATATTCTTTGGCTGCCATTTTAGAAATTTCCCCTTGTGGTTTCTATCGTGGTTTCTGTCACAGGGGAAAACTGTTGCAAAGGGATTAGTGATGGATTTGTGTAGGGTAGGAAGAGGGGTAGAATAAACTGGTTTCCTTATCTTACAAAGAAGAGGTCAGGTGCAGTGAAGCAATAGGTTGTGGTTTCCAAAAGGAAGATAGAGAAGGGTGTAGTCCTTTTCTGTGCCTTGAAGCTCTAGAGCAATTCTGTCTTGCCAAAGCATGATGCTCTCAGTTGTGCCTACACAGCATGACTGAGCCCTGACATTCAAAGACGCTCTAAGCAGGGAGTCTGTCCTTGTTTGATACGTTAAATGTTGTGCCCTCTGGATTCTTCCATAAATAAGTGACCAAGTTTTAAAAGGGAAATACTTTGTGAGCCAGGAAAAAAAAAAAAAGATACGAAAATACCAGCAAAACACAAGGAGGAGTTCAGACTCAAAGTCTGCACAGCTAGGATTTATGAAATGCAGTTAATAATACTACCTCATGTAAGAACATGTTGACTGACTGGCCTCCCTGGATCTGAGTAATCTGCTTGTATCAGACACTACTGTTCTTGGGGGCTGGGGAGAGTGCCTTTCTGCAGTCAGTGTGAAAAATAAAACATGCCAAATAATTACAGTAGTGATGCAAAGAGCTGGGGATGCAATGTAAAATTTCATATTGAAGCAAAGTCAAAAGTGCCTCTTGGCCTGGCCCGCTAATGCTTTCTGCAACCGTAAAAGTTGGCTGCAATTGTGCAATACAATACTGGTGAGAAAACGCAAAGATTATTACCATGCTCTCTTAAAAGACAAATCCTAAAGCTGGACAACCAAGGTATGTAAAGCAATGGCAATTTTTTTCCCCAACCAGCAGAGAAACACAAAAGTATAGAAAAAAATCCCAACCTCCCAGACCCCTATGATTATGAAAAGGAGAGAGACGTGTTTATGTAAATGGTGGAGAAATCCTAAAATGTTTCACCTGGCAAATGTCCTGAAAGAGGAGGGCCCAGAAACCATTTTTCCTTGTCTGCCTCTTGGCAGGAGGTTTGCTGGCTTTCATTTTGCACCATGGAGATTATACTTCTTCATTTTAGTGGAGTCCACAAGGCAACCCTGCCGATAAAAACAAACAAATGCCAACCTCATCCTCTTGATGTACCCCACAAGGCGCACACAAATCAGTAATCAGAGTAACGAGTTCAAGGTCCCCAAGGTCCCTCTGACCTTTCTATCCCCCTTCTCTGGCCTCTCCTATGGTTCAGACAGCCAGAGTCCAAGTTTTCTCTCCTCCCTCATCACTTTGTAACACACAAAAACATTGCTCAAAAAAGTACTGTTATGTTTCCTCCCAAAGCCAATAACCTTATAAAATGGACTTTAAAATATAGAAATCTTGCCTGCTGCTGATCTTTTTTTTGCCTTTTCTAAGCCTATGCATGTGCACATAAAGGCATACGTGCTGCTTTCTGGATGACAGAGTGATCCTGAAGGACACAGGTTTTCAGGAAGAACTTGGTAACTTCAGGCAGAAACGATCTACAGCTGTACTCCCTCCATCACCTCTTCTCTGCTTTGCCTGCAATGACTGTGTTACTGTCTCAGTAAATCTAGACAGTTGATGTAAGTAGGCAAAAAAAAAGTATTTTTTTCCTGATAAAGTTAAGTAAATTAAAGTTTGTGCTTTACTGAACCATTTAAAATTACAGAAGTCTTAGAGATCTTGTTGCTGGTTGGATTGCTGTCTAAAGACTGTCCCTCTTAACAGTCTCTTTGTTGCCTCAAACATGATATCACTTTGAAAGAAAATACTTGCCTATTATCTTGAAGATACATCCTCTTGAGTTCAGAAGTGCTTGTCGACCTTCCAGTAATACCCTATGGTATGCTTTTTTATCTACACTTACTTCAACAGTATATAGCTTTATTGAAATATATGGAACTGATATTTGACAGTGGTTGTGGAGGGGCATGTGAACCTACTGTGAAAAAATGTATCAGCTAAATACAGTGTACCAAAAATAATGTAATTTTTTATAGCTAGGTATTGGTGGTATAAACATTGAGAGGTGCAACTGCTGAATCTCCTGCCTCATTTACTCTGCAGCTCTCACTTGCATAAGTAATATTTGCTGATGTGAACTCTCTTTCCAGAGCTACCAGCAATTTGACATGAAAGTTGCTGTAATGAGCTGATAATGACAGGCTTAGCAGAACAGTATAAACTGAAATAATTGAATCATCAGCATTTTGTTTTTATATTATTATTGATAAAGACTGATTAGAAGAGGAATGTGTTTTGAGTTATTCACATACACAATGTGCAGAGACCAATTTTTATTCTTTTTAGTGTACATACTGGGTCACCTAATTGTCTACAGACACAAACAACCACACTTTAGTGTCTCCTATAAGAATAGAAACGGGCTTTGAGGAAAAAAATATGAAAGGCCAAAGATGTAGTTGGTGGCATCCAGAGAGTAGTGGTCAACAGCTTGATGTCTGGATGAGACAAGAGATGAGTGGTGTCCCTCAGGGGTCTGTGTTGGGACCAGTATTGTTTAATATCTTCATCAATGGCATGGACAGGGGGATCAAGTGTACCCTCAGCAAATTTGCAGATGAGACCAAGCTGAGTGGTGTGGTTCACATGCCTGAGGGATGGGATACCATCCAGACGGACCTGGCCAGGCTCAAGAAGTAGGCCCACATGTACCTCATGAGGTTCAACAAGGCCAAGTGCAAGGTCCTGCACCTGGGTTGGGGCAAGCTCAAGCACAAATACAGGCTGCATAGAGAATGGATTGAGACCAGCCCTGAGAAGAAGGACTTAGAGGTACTGGCAGACAAAAAACTGGACATGAGCCAACAATGTGCACTCACAGACCAGAAGGCCAACCCTATCCTGGGCTGCATCAAAAGAAGCATGGCTAGCAGGTCAGGGGAGGTGATTTTGCCCCTCTAGTCTGCTCTCGTGAGACCCCACCTGAAGTACTGCGTCCAGCTCTGGAGCCCGCAGCACAGGAAAGACATGGGCCTGTTGGAGAGGGTCCAGAGGAAGGCCCCCAAAATGATCTGAGGGCTGGAGCACCTCTCCTATGAGGAAAGGCTGAGACAGTTGGGGTTGTTCAGCCTGGAGAAGAGAAGGCTCCGTGGATACCTTTTTGCAGCCTTTCAGTACTTAAAGGAGTCTTATAAGAAAGATGAGGACAGACTTTTTAGTAAGGTCTGTAGTGATAGGACAAGGGGTAGTGGTTTAAACAAAGGAGGGTAGATTCAGACTAGATATAAGGAAATTTTTTACAATGACGCTGGTGAAACACCGGAATGGGATTCCCAGAGAGGTGGTAGATGAGCCATCCATGGAAACATTCAAGGTCAGGGCTCTGAGCAACCTGATCTAGTTGAAGATGTATCTGCTTATTGCAGGGAAGGTTGGACTACAGAATCACAGAATCTCCTAGATTGGACTGGATGAACTTTAAAGGTCTCTTCCATCCTAAACCATTCTATGGTTCTATGATTCTAGTTCAAAAAGACATTTCTGACTGAGTCACTGGCTGTGTCTACATTCACCTTTAATGTGTATTTGTAAGAACAGATCTGTACAGTGAAATAGAGGGTGCACAGGATCCGTGTCCACACCGTGGATTTCATGGGGATCTATTTCAAGCTGGTTTTAATCTAAACTGGTGGACTGAATCGCCTTCAGGTGTTAAGTGTGATTCTGAAACATACCTTCACATTTAGTTTTATCCCCAAAGAATCCAGATTGCTCTTGCTGATGGGATCACTCACTGATATGAATCAGTTTCAATGATTTTCAACCATTTGCTTCAAAAACACAGTATTTATCTGAACTAAAACAATAATTGGACACACTCATGAAGAGGTATATAGTATAGCAACATGTATATATATGTTGTGTATGTAGCAATACAGAGTATGTTCACACCACACATTTAATCTGTGCTTGACCTTGGTTTTATATCCTAATGAGCCTTGTGGCCTACTGTGTTTGGATTAGGACACTGCTTTTATTTGCTGCCTTCTTGCTGAAACTGAATCTGGTTTGTGAAGGACCTGCACAATCATTGTTCCAGTAGAGAAGAATGACATCTAACAGATATGTTTCAACCACAGGATGAAAGACAACTTACCCAACCAAGCAGACACCCATTTCATCTGACAGGCAGCAATTAGCACCATAGCCTCTTAACGGTCAGCTGGTCGCAATTTTTGTGTGGTTCACTGTTGTGCTCCAGGTGGGAGAGAGCTCAGGCTCCCTGGGGCAAATGGGCTGCCTTCTGACATCTTACTCTTAGATTTTCCAGGCATGTCCAGAGAGAGTCAGAAGAGGCATTAGAGCAAAAGCGAAGGGATTTAGTCAATCACTCTTAAGTGGGGACTTATGCATGTGGCTAAATTACAGAAAAAATGTAGCAAAAATAAAATAAAGCTTCCTTGAGACTTCTCTCTCCCTTCCAAATTTTTGTCAGCACCAGTTAACAGGTCAAAACTGTGAAGGTTTCCATAACTATAAGGAAAAACATTCAAAATGTAGGATCTATTTGCAACCACCACCTTCATTTTGACCTTTGACAAATAACCTCATCTTACTTCTGTTATTACTATTCTATTTATGAATTTTATTTAAAATTATGTTATACCAAAGTTAGCTACTTCCCAGCAGAGAACTTTTATGATACAGACTGTATGAAAAACATGTCATATGTATATCCAGATCTTTTTGTTTCCTACAGAATCTCCCTCTGCAGCTGGTAAAATGGTCCCCTAATAATAACAGTGTAATGGACACAGAGAGTTAAAACTGCAGCGTCGGTAAATAATTCAACATGCCACTAAACATCTGAAGCTATGCCTTATCACAAACTTACTGTGTATTGCTACTATGGAGATGTTTAATGTAGCAGATGTGGTTAGTTATTACAGGAAGCTGCGGAATTTTATATGAAGTTTTTGTGGCCTGCTAAATGAAATTAATGGTTTTCTGATTAACTTGTTGCAGTTGGATAAAACTTCAGGGAGTCTATAAAAGAAAGCTGGATTTGAGACAGTTTATATTAATCATGAAGGGAGAACTACAGCTGCTGCTCATTTCTATTGTAAAAGATGATGATCAGTAATTTAGGAACAATCTGGTTGCTGAAAAGGAAGAGAGAAAATATGAACCTATGTCTACTATATCATTACCTGAACTTTTGTTTTATCTTAAAGCTTTGTAATTCTTGCAAAAAAACAGGGGGGGGAAGCAAAGAAAGCAAAAAAAAAAAAAGTTCTGTTAATTTTCTGTTAATCGTAGTAAAAACTCTGGTGGTAGTAGAAAAGTTTAATGACTATTTGCAAGTGAAACTTCAGCCTACATGCATGGTATTGTGTTGCTATTCAAATTATGGATGGATTGGAATATCTTAAAGGAAAACTATAGTACTAAATTACCTCCAAAACTTCCTATTGAAAACAAAAATTTCAGAAAAGTTATATTTCTTTGAGGTTCCTTTTTTTTTTGTGAGGGTAGATATGATATTTTCAAAAATACTGCAGAATATTATACAAAAGATTGGTCTTGCACCTAAACACTAAAACCTCATCCGAATATGTTTTTATGTCTATTTTACATTTTCCAGGTTTGAGACAGTTTGTAATTTAAGTCTAAAGTCAGTTTTTTAAACTAACTGCAAAGTATTCCTGTAGCACTACATATAGCAGAACACTGTTTCTTTGACAGAGCATTGTGTTTCAATATCGCAACACATGTAGGATGAAATGCACTCCTCCCATCATAAATCTTGATTATCAAAACAGTTTGTTTTCAGATCGCCCCCAATGACTGAAGCAATAGGATTTATGCCCTCATTCAGAAGTTGAGCTGTGTTATGTGGGGACTGCCCCTTTGTGGGTGTTTGTACAAGGCCTGTGCTGGGGACAGTTCTGGTTTCTATAAAAAAAGGCTGCCTTTTAGATCTCTTTCCAATGTCTCTGTCACAGCTTAAGCAGCACCTTTGCTTCTCTGTGCTTAGATGTTGAGGGTGATCCATTACTCCACCCATTCCATTAATTGCCCCAGCTCCAGTTAACTTGGTGGGCTACTTGGTGATAACACCTCTTTAGATTATGTTTGTAGGTATGTTATGGAGTCAAACCATTGAAATAAGTCGGTGCTTTATTATAGACTCTGTTTCAAGCTAAGAAATGTCTCATTAGTGCATTAATGTTCATTGGCAGGAGTGAACCAGAAAATGTAGATCCTGAGTGGTGAGTTGAGGGACAGTCTGTGATTTAACTGGATGCATGTCAGGACTGACAGGATTCACCAGGTATTGCCGCTGTATATCAAAAAGTGCCTATAGCCGAAAGTCTTAGAGTAAAATTTCAAAATTCACTAGAATGCAGTGAGAGAAATTTAGTTTTTCTATTTTTCTATTGGGAAAAAAGATACTATATATTGTATAGAAGTCAAAAGCTTGCAAATCAGTAGTTAACTTTTAAATCAGTACAAACACGGGGAATGCATCTGGGGAGGAATAACCCCATGCATCAGTACAGATTAGGGGCTGACCTCCTGGAGAGCAGCTCTGCGGAAAGGGATCTGGGAGTCCTGGTGGACAACAGGATGACCATGAGCCAGCAATGTGCCCTGGTGGCCAAGAAGGCCAATGGCATTCTGGGGTGCATCAAG
The DNA here is from genome assembly GCA_008711295.1 of Anarhynchus alexandrinus. Classification (NCBI taxonomy): domain Eukaryota; kingdom Metazoa; phylum Chordata; class Aves; order Charadriiformes; family Charadriidae; genus Anarhynchus; species Anarhynchus alexandrinus. The sequence goes on from VUYV01000014.1 coordinate 2,828,668, forward strand.
AATAGTGTGGCCAGCAGGTCAAGGGAGGTCATCCTCCCCTTCTACTCTGCCCTGGTGAGGCCACATCTGGAGTACTGTGTCCAGTTCTGGGCTCCCCAGTTCAAGAAGGACAGGGAACTGTTGGAGAGGGTCCAACAAAGGGCTACAAAGATGATTAGGGGATTGGAGCATTTTTCTTATGAGGAAAGGCTGAGGCACTTGGGTCTTTTTAATCTAGAGAAAAGAAGACCGAGGGGGGATCTTGTCAATATTTATAAATACTTAAAGGAGGGGTGCCAGGGTGAAGGGAACAGTCTTTTTTTAGTGGTGCCCAGTGATAGAGCAAGAAGTAATGGACACAAACTTGAACATAGGAAGTCCCATCTAAACATGAGGAGGAAATTCTTTACTTTGAAGGGAGCAGAGCACTGGAACAGGCTGCCCAGAGATGTTGTGAAGTCTCCAACTCTGGAGACATTCAAAACCTCCCTTCCCTTCCCTTCCCTTCCCTTCCCTTCCC